>JNEY01000032.1:331175-358583 GCA_020875895.1 Aphelenchus avenae | reverse complement strand
GTTCAGGGCAGCCCTTATTTCGCTAAGGGAGGCGGCCTAGTGCACTTAGGCAACTTTACTCCGCTGGCCCACTGCTGTCTACGTCGGCTAGATGTTCCTTGCTCCTCGCTAGTCGGAGTCTTCGCCCAATAGAGCAACACTTTATGGGATGGACCTCAAACTTGGGTAATAAAACCATGAAAACTAAGACATTGAATTAGCTGTACACGAGGGAAAATACAGGCTAAAAGTGGGGAATGTGCCGAAGGTAGCGACGACCGGGAGCGACGAAGGGAAGCGAAGATCCGTCCGCGGCGGTGGTAGCCTCCTCCGGTAGTCCCTGCAAGAGGTGAGGGCTCTACCTTCGGGCAAGCGGGAGGATCCCCGCGGAGCAAGCAAGAGGTGCAGGCCCGCGGGTCACCTCCCCGTCGACTGGCGGTCGAGGCGTCCTCACTGCGGTTTATATAGTGGCCCGATGAACCGGCGGGAGGAGGCGACCGCAGCATTGGCGCGAAGAAGAGCGCGGGAGAAATGGCGGCCGCTTGGTTCAAATCGGGTGGTTGTGGTGAGGACGAACGCACGGCGGTCAAGGTCACGCCGCGGTTGGGTGCACGCGGGCGACCGACGCGACGAAGGAAGGGATGAAGAGATCGGTGTAAAGCGTCCTCGTGAACCACTGTTCACGACATTTTGTTATGCATGTTGTAAGTCACTGGTGACAATAAATAACATTTTAGTGCAATGTGAAAATGCGGGATTTTTGTATTGTATTCGATGTGTTCGACGCACGGTTGGAGAGAGCGTGCAAAATTCGTCTTTCGAGTGCGAGGTAATAGGCCTTCAAGCTGATGCTCGTGTCATACCCAAGGCTTGACTACCATCGGCTTTTGAGGTGATATCATTTAGTGAGTGGTCCGGTAGTTAAACAGTGTGGAACGGAATAACACGGAGTAGTGAGCGTCAACGACATTCGCTTTGCTTTATGTCCAGACGGTTAGCTGGTAGGAGGAACGTCCATCGTTCGAACGACGACTTGCTGGCTGGTTTGATGCGAGGCATTTGTCTTGTCTACCTCTTGGTTGTTTGATTGTGACCACCGCGACAGTCCAACGTGAGGTAGAACCTTGGAGCTGCGAATAACGGCGGTTCGAATAGAGCGGTTCATCGAGAGGTAGATGATCGCTGGGAATCCTAAAAACGCATGCTATTCAGGCTCAATCGCTCAGCTGAAGAAAACCGCGCACCTGGACGTTAACCCTTACCTTGGATGCAAAACCACCCGAATGTGCACATAATAGCGACAATGGGAGGGCACGGAAAGACCTGGAAGTAGACGTATATAACGGACGGGACCGCCGTCAGGATCGAGATTATGAGCACTTGAATGAATGACTGAACACATGCACTTAATTATGTAAGGTATTCAATGCTTACGCTGAATTCCCGGTGACCAATCAGGCTCTTCAAGCCACCAGCGTACCGACACAGGAGAACGGTGAAGCACAAGTAGATCGCTGGGACTGCGAACGAGACGAATAGGTTGTTGACCAGGTGGAGCATGTTGGTATACTAAAAGGATGATGTTTCAAACCTGGAAACAGTCAAAGCACGTGGCTTGACAAGATTGAAGTATCTGACATAAAGAGTGACCTTTACCCTCATGGTGGCATCGTCGTAGTAGCCGAGATGTGGGTTCGCAACGTAGGCGAAAGCGACGCCATTGTACATCAAGGGCGGGAAGAAGAGGAACGCAAACGACATGCTAACCGGGATAAGCAGCCAGACGTAGGTTCGGCGCCCGGCGAAGAGTCGCTCGGACAATTGCGGGCTGACGAACAACGTGCATCGGTTAATCGCGAGGATCACGCTCGTCAACATTTGTCCGCCCCACAACGCTAAAGCACCCGTGGTACCTCAATGCAGCTCCATCATTTCTCAAAGGCCTAGTGCTACAGACATCAGGCGGCTAAGTAGACGTTGGACGGACTCAAACGCTAGGACTTTCAACGACTTCAATCTTGGAATCACCCAACATTTTGGCTTGGGCTTGACGTTTCAAATGGACTTGCCTGTAACGATGGTACCGACGGTGTAGATCAATGTAGGGTATGTGCAGTACATTGCACCTTGGACTGCGTAGAAGCCACTAAAGGGGAGTCATTACACATCGAAGGGCTTAGTTTAAGCGTACGAGAGAAATCCGCTTAGTGGCAAAATGACGACGTCGAGGCTGCCGATGAAGGCCATGAGCTTGAAACATGAGTGCCGCAGGAACTCGGGCCTAGTGATCACGCATAGGCACGGTAGGTAGAGTGCCTGGAAGTAACTGGTGATCGGTGATCACTTTATTAAGGTGGCCATTTTTAGCGGTTGAGTTTTTGGCGGATGTAGCAAAGGAACAAACAGCATCGTTCCCTTTTTAGACCCGTTAAACGGGCATAGTAACTCTTAGATTCGGAATCGCCGTAGTGGCTCTCCTACCTCAAAGAAAACAACGAGGACCATGGCGGAATATCCGACAACTCTGTGCTGTCTTAGTTCAAGCGGTAGCGCCTCGACGTCGTAGAAGGAGCAATTGTAGAGCTGGAGCCATTCCTCATGGTGCAACAGGAGTTTGTCCATGAGCGTGTGAGCCTCGTAGACGGAATGAGTTCCTATATAGTCTGCTCACATGGCGAAAAGTACGAAGCTGTCAGACCAGTATGACGGCAAGTACACGCAGTACAATAAGAAACAAGTAAACAATGGCACTTCGTGTGTGGTACGCGACGCCTTTTGGGTCGCGGCTTCGGAAGTTCCGGGAAGGAATGGGAAGGAAGAGGAAGCGGAAAGTCTGGTTGGAAGTCTACACCCTTAAATACAATATCTCTCTCTTTTGTTAGCGTCCCGATATTGACGACGCCAAAGTTCCCCTGCAAATCAGCTATGCACTAGCCCATGGAATAAACGAACACTCTCGTCAGTAAGCCATATAGGTAGACAGGTTTGCAGCGAAAGTAGGTAAATGCCCGTGTAGAAACGCAAGCTTTTGTCACGCAACACGCCAGAAATAGGATTTCAGACACGCATTTCAGAGGCGCCGATCTCATCCTCAATCTTTGCTCACCTGCGTTATGGGTAATAAATTAAATACCTCTTACATGCTTTTTCACTGTGCATGGCGTCAGAACCGCAATTGCCCGGCTTTGCCCGCTTACGACATTCCATTGAACAACGCAGGGTCGTCGAACAAGGGAAGCACGCAACATATAATCTAGCCCAGAAAATTTCTGCAACCGTGCGGACGCAGAAAACAGGCTTCTGGCACGCACCTGACGCGATGCCTTATGCGGTTCCTCGGTAAGGTAGGATGCATATGCGAAGCATGAATGGCTCTGATACCGCCGTTATAAGTACTCTGCGCTAAGCGTTCATCCATTGTCCGCTTTTTTGTGAATCGTTTGTAGTCGCGATAATCCCCGCTTAAAACTATCCTGGTGTTTGTCCTTTATTTTTCATTCCAAACCTTTTTTGCTGCAGCTTCAGCCAGTTAAAGCCATTCATGGAAAGCGTGTGGGAAACATATTATCTCCTAACAAAGGAAGGGTGGACTGGATTACTGTGAACCCTCATAATCCAGTCTGGCAGTTAATAACGGGAAGCAGAAATCCTTAAAGTGTGGTCCTAGGTTATAAGCAGTTTAGCCATACCGTACTTCCTGGTTGGAACGTTCCAAATCGGAAGTGTGTTCAATGGTCGCACGTACGTGGTAGGTACGCAGCTCGTAGCCATGCTCACTCAAACTCCGATTGGTCGTCAACACACTCCTCGCAGGGTAGACGATGTAGCGGGCCAGAATGTCTGTACGACACCCGTCATGAATGTGATGGTACTATTTTTTCCCTGAAATAAACCTCATCCGAAACAGGAGCCCAGCGTGCCTCGTAATTGCTACCAAGTTGTAGCCTTTTCTTCATATTCGAGGATGAATCATAAAATGGTCAATGACATACAGGAATTATTGCGCCAGTGTACGACAAATTTGTGCACTTTTACGTATTCAACCCAATGGATCTAGGAAGGGAGTATAAATATCATATGCCATGCTGGTCTAATTCAGCGAATATGGTACGGCTCAGGATAAGGATCCGTTCAAGTATGTTTTGCGGCCTGATGAGAACGAATCAGGGTCCGCCAGAACTCTCTGCTGTGGGTTAGTTACGGAGTGTAGGTTTGCGAGTGTCACTAGGGAAGCTTGCTCCCGTGAGTTCTCAGAATAATGTTGCGGAGTTGGGGCTAATTTGTGTTAAAGTCGTTAACGACCGCATGACGGCGACTCCCAAGGGCGCCGATGAGTATGCCGTTTATTTGCAGCGTTAATAAGACGATCTTTAAGCGCACTATTTATGGACGTTGAACTTGACGGTTGGTATTCACTCTAGCTTAGTCCATCGACAAAGTCCGAGTTACATTCAGTACCAACTGTCCGGGAACAGCACTATCGCCGCCTACAGAGTGCCGTAGTGTGCCAATCCGACGAAGAGACGTACTTGTCGTACTGCACCGACAGTGTTCCAGAAGACAAGACAATGCAATTCCCTGGTTACACCAGTATGTCCAACGAGATCGGCCACTGGCAGTCGATGGTGATGGCGCAGCACTCATCGTCACGGTTGACGTCGATACGAAAAACATTATGGATGGTCGCGAGAGTCATCCCGTCAACTGGTACATGGGGAACCTAAATCGTTTCGTCGGATGAACTCCGTGTTAGAAACTAAGCTGCCAATAACTCGGATTTGCCGTAATAAACTGGCCGTAATGATTTGCCTCGTTCAGCCAAATTTTGCTAAGGTAACGAATAAGCTGGACATAGCCTTTGCTGCGGTCGGCTTAGTATATGGCAAAAACATTTGGGTGTTGAAGCGACTGCAGATCACTGAGTGGCGGTATCATGTTCCATCGCCACTTCCTGGGCATGGTAGTGAAGCTTTACAAGATAAAACCACCTTGCCCATAACCCTACTTATGGTAACGAATGCGAAATCCGCTGATGCCTCATGAAGTTAACCGTTATTGACAGACCCAACGTTTAACACCGCGCGATGATTGCACAAAATTTTATTTCAGAGTACAGCATGATGCGCGTAAAGCGAGTACTTCCTTGTTCTTTCGTGCTCGTCCTTTCTCTTTTCTGAGTTTTCCACAGCGTACGACCGTGACCAGGCTACACTGTCGATATCAAAAGGTTGGGGCGCAAAATTAGGTGCAGCATAAAAGCGCCCGCTACTTGTCTCCTCCGCATGCCATGGAGCGTCTGAAGAAAAAATTGCCCATATCGTTGTCAACGGGCGCTTGTCCTCTTCCGACAAACATAAATTATTGCACGCGCAATTGATTCCGGTGCCGCTCTCGGCTCAAAGCGGCTGTCAAGAGCGCCGTTGGCGGAGGCTTAAGATTGGGGCGGCATGGCCGCCAATCCGTCGCACGTTTGCTTATGCCCGGCGGCAGATTGCGGGAAACTTCGCGTTGCCTTTTTAGGACTTAAATTGTCCGCGTGAGTAATAAATGCTTACCTTTAGTTGGAGTCCATTCCTCCCAATGCCTTACGGGTTTTTCCCTTCTATCTCTTTGGCTACCATCTTCGTCCTCGAGGCTTACCTATGCCAACAGTGCTACGCGGACAACCGGGTATTTTTATCGACGAAAGCGGGTGACTTGGAGGGCTTCACTTATGAACTCGCTGACGGCCAACTGGCCGACATTTTCCTCGGCATTCCATACGCTTCACCTCCAGTGGGAGAGCTACGCTTTGAGGTAAGTACACCTTTTGTTTAGCTGGGAGGATCGTTTTAAACAGTGAATTAAGCCAAGAGTTGGCGGACGCCATTTTATTTCTTACGCTTTTTCAAGGGGTTTAGAAGCCACGCTTACTAGACCGATGGGCCGGTGCATTGGACGCAACGAAGTTCGGCCCCGGCTGCATACCGCTAGTCGTCGAAGAGGGTACCAGCGAGGACTGCTTGACGCTAAACATCTTTCGCCCACATGACGCGGTAAGAGACATACTACGCCTCTCTCGCATACCTAGTTTTATTCCGTCGATGCAGCTGTTTAGAGTGCGAAGTCAACTTATCCAGTTTTGGTCTACGTTCATGGAGGTGGCTATGGCATGGGAGGAGGTAAGGCAGGAGCTCTTTTGAGGCACTGATGTATTCTGCCTTTTAGCTGAAGCTTATAGCTACAAGAATCTCTCGGAGAACTTCGTGTCGCAAGGGCTAATCGTCGTGACCATCCAGTATCGGCTTGGAGTGCTAGGTAAGTCTCGGAATCGTCCAAAGCGATTTCTAGACCGCCAAGAAAGCTTGATCATCTTTTACGCGTGCCACGCTTAGGCTTTGCTACCACGGGTGATGACGTGCTACCTGGCAATTTTGGCATGTGGGACCAGGCTACCGCATTCCGATGGCTCTACGAGAACATCGAAGACTTCGGTGGGCGAAGGGACGCGATTACTGCTTGGGGTTTGAGCGCGGGCAGCGCAAGCGTGGGGCACTTGGTGCTATCGTCTTATTCTCGGGGTAGGCCACACTTGCTTTCTTCATGCTTGGAGAATAGCAAGTCTTTAGATTACATTGCACNCTGCGTTTTGCAGCAAGCCGTCCATGCGTGAAACCGAATGGCCTCAAGTGATGAAGGATCGTCCGCTTAGATATTTGCACGTCGATCGGAAGCTGCAAGCCAAAGACGACCTCATGCGAGACCGAGCGGAGTTCTGGTCGCATTTGACCGAGGAATATTCGTTCGACATTATTCGAGGGTTGCAGAAGGAAACACGAAAACACCGGGACGAATTGTAGTCTCAATTGGACGATGACAGACACCTAGGGTATATGCCGGGAGAGAAAGTCTATAAAAGTGCCAGAAGGAAAGAACCTTGTTTTGTCGTGTCCAAAGTCGTTGCTAAACTCCCGCTCACCGAGAGATAGTCATGAATATCATATTTATATCAGATGCAAGGCCGTCGATTACTAGGAAATTGCGTTACATATTAGTGTTTAGTCGGCGTTGGTCCAGATCACATTCTTGCCCAGAACGAGTCGGGCAGTAAACGCTACCTTAGCTTTGGAAACGTCGGATGTGACTACCCACCTAAAGTGAGTCTCCGCCTGATGGCCATGTAAAACTCCTCGAAGCAGCACCTGTTCGCCGCGGCGGTCTAGGGCGGTCAACAACGTTGGCCAAAGTAGTACAGACAACGCATGTGAAGACACCTGATGCCTACTTGGCCAGCTCGCCACAGCATTGGACTTCACTGATTAAGCTTACCATGTTGCCTTCTTGGCGAGATACGGCAGGCCTGTGGCCGAGAATCCTTTATCTCGGTTCACTATAACCTACTCGCCAGGGTTGTACTTTCAGTGGTAAACTAGCGACAACACTAGGATGACAACGCTTATCTGTTTTCACGCGACAACTGCTGCTTAAAACAGGGCTTGAGAACACCACTTTATTCCTGCACCTTAAATGCAATCTTGATTACACGCAAAGAATAAATTACTATGTCAGTCATAATCAACCGTCAAAGAAAACCATCAGTGTTTGACCCGTTTGCCACTTGGATGCCATCCGTTCTTCGTCGCATTTGGATGATGGCGTTTCTGAGCGTTCTGCTTCTTTGGCCCATTCTGGTACCCTTGAGGAGGTCCATTCGAATTCTGCTGTTGCTGACGTGGAGGAAAGCAATCTGAAGTGCACGTGGTTCTTACTGGACTGGGAGTCGTGACAATGTACCCTTGAATAAGTGCTCCACTTCAGCGAAACGCTGCGTGAAGGCTGAGTACTTTTGCTTGTAGAGGCTCAAGATCTTGTTCTTCACCTGAAAGCAGCACAAGGTAGCATTCAATGCTTGGCATGAAAGCATGATATCCAAGCCGGAAACTCTTACGCTATCGTAGTCCGCTTCACCACGCGCAATCTTGTTAAGCTTTGCTTCGACCTGCGCACGCATTTCCGGTTGTGCCAGCTCAGGGTCCAGTGACTGATATGCCTTCACCAGCGCTATGCCGAGCTTCGTAGGCACGAGCTTTCGCCCGGATTCTACCTGTAATAAGGACGTTACTGTGGCAAGCTATGTAATGAACGTGCCTTGACATAGCTGCGATCGCTAATGTTCTGAATGTGTCCGGGAATGGACGCGTCCGTCCCAATGCCGTACTTCTCCATCTTGGCGATAAGCTCGGCTTCCGTGAGATGCGTTGGTGGAGATGACTTCTTCGACTTTGCTTTCACGTTTCTGAAACAAGCATGATGAACAACTTTCACATACATCTGGCTGAAGAGAGCAGTGCTTGTACCGCTAGGAATCGTACCTGACGGCATATTCCTTGCCAACAACAAAGCCTTCATCAGCATCGTCCGCTTGTACTTGCTGCCAGGTCATGATTGCGGTAAATCCTTGGTCGATGATCCGCCGAGATTGCGTTTGAAATGCCTCTCCACCGACGTCGAAACTGAAGGATGCGTCGTCAAGGCAACCTCTCGTCCCACTTACATTACGGTTGAAGTCTCGTAAGAGCACGACTTCATCAGAGTAGCCACGTAGTGTTGACACACGTATTCGTAGAGACGCAGGGAATCTGCAAATGAACTTTACCGAAGAACGACATAATGCAGTTAACGAACCGTCACTTAGTTGCCCATTTGCTGATCGGACGGGCGTTATCGGAGGGTGGTCTCATTTGTCATCACCTTTTCGAGGAACTTGCATGTTGTCGAGAACGTTCTAAACAGCACACATTGTCAACGTTGTCACACTGAACGGTTTACAACAGCCGCTGGTTATTACCTGAAGACTAGTTCGACCGTCGCTCCACCGCTCAACAGCTCCGCCTCCCGCAACTTTCTTCAGAACCTCAGCGAACGCAAATCCTTCAGGATACGCGGTCGTCTCTGTTCGTGGATACGAGATGAAGCCGCGCGTGTACAGCTGCTCGGCGATATGCATGGCATCGGCCGGACCAAGTCCGAGACGGGAACTCGCAGCTTTGAGAAGGTCCACCGTATTAAGCGCTTTCGGACGCTCCTTTTCGTGGACTTTTGACGAGATGTCTGTAACCTTGGCCCGCGAGGTTTTCTGAAAAAAGAGTGCGTATCTCTGGCGGTTGAACCTGATTGTACCTTAATCCTTGTGAGAAGCTCTTGACAAGTTTCTTCGTCCTTGATGGCACCCTGCGAATACTCGAGCCTCAGCGTCTTGGCTTGTCCATGCTCAAGCTCGCAGCTCAGCGCCCAATAACCTTCAGCCTGGAAGCCTTCGACGAGATCGTGTTGCGTCACGCAGAAGGCGAGTGTCGGCGTCTGGCACGGACCGAACGAGACGAGTTTCACGTCACGGTCTCGATTACGCTTCTGAATAAAATATCTTATTGTCCCTGTACTGTCATCGCGTACCCGAAAGAAGCTGGTCTGAAAGCGCGAGAATGCTACTCCAATCCGCAAATCCAGCTCCTTCTTCGCGTCAACCGACAGTGCGTACTTGAAATTTGGCTTGATCAAGCGTTCCATGGCGGGCTTGATGTCGTTAAGCGAGGAGAACTTGGCTCTAAAGGACGGGAGCTTAGACTCGCACAAAGGTAAGCGAGTTACCGGAATATGCGGTCCATAACGTTCCCGCTTTTCGGCCGTTTGAGTGAGTTACGGACCGATTCGATGACTTCGAAGCAAATGTTCTCGCCTTCCATGTCGCAGTCGAGCCAGAGCACCAGGAAGTCACAGTCCTTCGCCTCAGCTGCGAGGAACTAAAGGTACATTTCCGCACATAGTAAAGCCGTGGTGCCAAAAAGCGCCAAAAGTAGTTGTGCCAAAACACTAAAGTCTCTGCTCTTCTCCTCACGTACCTTACGCATCGTCAGCTGCGGGTTGCACTCCACTTTGTTGATGGGACAACCGAACAGCTCCACCGGTTCATGCAGGCGCCAGTTGTTGTACTCGTCAGGGAACTCCGTCCGCATTATGTGACCGCATGTGCTCGTAACTTTGAATTTCGCTGGTCGTCCTTGGAACTGCCCTTCGTACTCGCTAACCGAACAAGCACCGTTCGTTGCTAAAAGCGGATAACCAAGTAACTTTCTCAGACCTCGAACTTGATTCTTACGTTGAAATTGGAAAGCGAAAAGACGGAGAAGTGTTTGGCACGTACCTTTCCGAGTAGTGATCCGACTTGCGCCTGCCAGTGACCTAGCTATCTGTGAGCCCATTATTGGCTTTTCGGCAACCATGAGCACCGTGACGGTTGCCTGAAATGACGGTATTTACATAGTTGCAAAGTAGCATGGGCCCCTTACTCCGTCCGGTTCAACATCCTCTGTCTGATCTGCCTCGAACTCTGCGACGTACTGCCCAAGACGCTCGAGAAGCACCGGCTTTTTGCCGTCTTGCGGCAGATTCCTGGCTTCCAGTGCAGCTCTGATTTCCTCCACCTTCAACTTCCCGAGCGGCTTCCCGTCCACAAGAAGGTTGCCGAAGCTGGCGGAGGTCGACGGCCCGGCCTAAACACGTCATTTCTAGGCTGTCGGCAAGAGTTCGAGAACCTCGTCTTCCTCGATTGGCAAGCCAAGGCATGCTCGTAGTCGGTCGACAAGCTCCTGCTTCTTGCCACTTTTCGGTTGGTTCCGCCGTGCAAGTTCCTCCTTGAGTTCGTCAACTTTTAGCTTGCTCAAGAGGCGTCCATCCGGCAGCGACATGCGAAACGAACTCCTCTGAAATACAACAGTATTGCGTATAAGCTACTTGAAGATATTACCAAGCCATCACTTAGTGCAATTAAATCTGTAAGTAATTTACAAATACAAACTGGCGAAAATTCGTGGATTCTGGCATTGCGTCAATGGATTCGTCCTCACAACATTAATGGGCTCTCGGAAAACGAAAACATGTCGGTCGAGAGCCAGCCACAAGATATCTTGTTTTTGCGGTATCAAATAAAAGCGTCGAAAAGTAACTATAATTCTTAGTAACATTTTTAGTTAAAAGTATGACCAAACACAAACTGAAAACAGGGTGCTAAATGGGAGCATTGATATAAGGAGTTAGATTGTACAAACAATGATAGCTCCGGCGACCGAAGGCTGTGTACCTTTGATACAGTGCCAAAGTGCACAGCTACTTCAAAGCTGCCGGTATCGTTTAAGACTACATGCACGCACGCACGGAGGTGCCCATCCTCTTCACTCACGCTGCCTCACTGACCCACTCGCTAGGCTGAGGTTTCCCGCCACTTTTTATGAGGTCGCCAGCTGTGATATTCAAAGCACTAAGTACACAAAGCAGTATGTGAGCATTCGCCGCCGAGAAACTGGCAAACGCAGCCACCATATTAGCAGGTGTTCTTCAACGTCAGAATCGGAACGACGACGTTTCTGCCAAAGTTCATCCAAATGTGATACCACCTTCAAAGTTCGTCACAACGGTGCGTCAGGTCCATTTTTCGTCTTTGTGCATGCATGGGTACGCTGGAACGATTTACGACCTACCCGGCGAACCGTTGATCGTGTTGGTCAGTGCCAACAACGAACTAAGTCTCTACGAATGAGTCAATGCTCAGAAGAGTGGCGATGGCTCCGGCAAAATGTCCTTTTACGACGTTGTATCGCTTGTACACACCGTTTGGAAGCGTCTTAGCACATACCTAGTCGTGCAATCTTTTTGTCGTTAACTACGCTTAAAGCCTTAGTCGGACATGGGCAAGATGTTTGTATTTTCGCCTAGCGATTCATCAAGTTGATCCAGTAAATGCAGTAATGGGTTATCCGTCAAGTGCATGTTAAAATTGTTGTTTATTTACTTGCGAACGGACCTTGATAGGACGTTAAAGGACGCTCCTTTAACGATGTTGATGGTCGAAAGAGAACCGGTTTAGGGCCATTCTTTTCCGAAACGTCGAGCACCGGAACAGGTAGTCATTCAATCTCTCAAGTCAGGTATTTCATTTTGTTATTGACTCCTCTTCGTTGACTCAACGCTTGATCCGACAGTGGTATTTGTCCGGAAAAAACGCGTGCTAGAGACCAATTGGTGTTTAGGTCTAATTATTTTGCAGAGTTGCAGACCTTTATAAGCTTCACTGTTTTAGGTCAGATAGAGAGGAATGAACCGCCAGGCGATAATCGTTGCGCTGCTCGTTGGCTTGTTCACGCTTGCCGCATCAGAGGGCAGGTAAGCGCCATTATTAAGCAAACTCGTCATTTTACTCGGCTTAGCGAGCACGCTCGCATGGAACGCGGGCTTTTTGGCGGCAAGAAGACGACGACGGCAAAGCCGAAACTGAGCACTGACCGCTTTGGAAGGGTGGACGTTCGCGAGATGACGACGAAGAAACCGGGACTGTTCTCGAAGTTGGCCGGCAAGCTTGGATGACATGACTTCACTCAGCTGGCCTGAGCGTCTCTATGTGACTGAGTGACTGCCATGGCGCACCTTCATAAACGTTTGGAAAAGCTTAGGAACTGTATGAATATAAGCTTGGTGGTTAGGTGTACCTTGAATGAACGTTTTCGCAACCAAGTGAGAATTTATGCTCGACGAACGAAGGTCCGCCAAGCGCACACTATGGCGGAAAATAACTTGGAAGCTCTAACCTATAAAGTTATGGAAACGCTTTCACCACTTCAAGTGGAAACAGGAGAACTACAGCGAGTTATTCTCGCACCAGTTTAACTTGCATCATTGCGTAGAGATATCTTGCCAAGTGTAAAGTCATGTGCTTTTTGCTTATGCGTTGAATAAGACGGAGTTAAGTGCAGTCCGAACGGAACGAAGGGAAGCCAAACATGTCGGTAGTAACAAAAACACTCCAAGGATGGATTCTCTCCGAGCTGCTTCAGAGGATATCCGCGCTTATGCTCGGATCGGGCCCTTCTTCTTTTATAGTCAAGAAAGTTCAACCCGTTTAACGAGACCTTTATACCCTTATATCTCACAGTTAAACAGCACGGAGCCTGATTCCCACTAAAAGTCTGAGGCTGAAGTACAAGTCATGTTGAGGTTACTTGCCTACCTGATAATTCGGTCTACTAGTAGGCGCAACAGTCTACTTGTTTCAGACTGAACGTCCAGACAATCTTCGCAATGCGCGACGCCAAGCTACTGCTCTTAGCATTCATCGCCTGCTACGCACGCGTCGCGACTGGCAACGCTCTATGGTGTTTGGAGGGCACCAGCGGTAAGCACGCTCTCTGGTTTCTGTCTTGAACTCTTCCGTTGACTTCCTTTGAATACACAGAAACATTTGGATTTAGGCCCCGTGTATCGCAAGAGCGACACCGTCGAATACCAATGTTTGCGTGTGTGGGATGATGACGCTGCGTGGAAGACGATCACGTAAGTAGAGGCGTCAAAGGCGGCTTTGCTGACTTCAAGGTTGCTATTTTTGGCCACTTTTTTGAACAAATAGGCATGACGTTGGCGTTTAGCGGGCACCTGATTGCGAAAGGTACCACTATTTTGAATGAGTGGTACTTTTCGCAGGAAAGTATTCGTACGAATAGACCGTGTCCAGACCCGTCCGATAGTAGAGACCCGTGCACAGCTATGCGTACGAAGCGCACGAAAAGTAGTACTGATAATGGTGGTCAAACCCCACAAGAATTCAGTAGCGCACCAAAAATTAGTTTGTCGTTTAACGCTTGTCGATGCAGTCGCTTTGAAGGACACGCTCTCTGAGATCCAATTTCAGTGGCGTCATCAACGGCTATACCTGCAGCCAAGCCGCTCTGATTGCTGTCGACAAGCTCAACCAACAAGTTCCTGAGCCGATGAAAATCAACCGCTACAGTTACGAATGCTGCAGCACCGACATGTGTAACGGTTCCGACGGACTACCCATCGGCGCGGTCGTCATGGCGGCTTCGTTAGTGACTGCCGTCGTCGCACGTTGGATTTACTGAAAGCAACGAAAGTTGTCGGATCATAAACTATCACTCTTCTTAGCTGATGGAGAATTTTCAATCGTGCAAAGGAATAAAAGTACCGCTCGATTTACCTTTGCATTAGGGCATTAGTTGGCTGTACTGTCGTTAGCAGCCGTACTACGCCGTACGAGGGAAAAATTCAAGCATGTCTAACGTCACCGCGCTTAGTTCCTCGTCATAGCCTTGTGAACTCCCGAGCCTTTGAAATACGAAAATGAGATAATTATGCGCAGATTCCAGATGACATATGTCTTATTGACGGCACGGTACAAAAATTTCGTCGAGTACGTTATTATCCTATTTTTAGGCTTTTTAACGTTCCATCACCGGAATGCTGTGCTTAGCGTACACTTTATGCTATGAACAGCACTAAGTGGCTTTACAGATATAGTCTTTTATTAACCTGCTGATTGCAAGCATTCAAAACGTCTTCCGTTCCAACGTGACAACGAAACTTAAAGTAAATATGCCTAGAAGCAGATGACAACATAGCTACCTTTCGAGGGTTATTGCTACCCATGAAATGGGCACAGGAACGGGGAAAAACGAGGAGAACGTACATTATGCATGGAGGAGATATCACTAAAACTGGGCTGCATCGTAAGCAACAAGAAAGGAAGAAATTATGTCGAATAGAAGTTTGTAGACCCGTTACGCTGTTGAGGGTAAGGCACTAAGGCGGCTTGCGCGCAGGCTTAAATGTCGCTGAAGCTCCACGCCCAGACGAGTCGAAGGTCCGCGAGCCGCTTTGCGCGATCCAGTGGTTGCTCGTGGCACGCCGCTAGGTACCGGTTCGACTTGGTCCAGAACGTGCCGAACAGCCGAGTGACCAGCTTCTTGCAGAACACCTAAAATGACGACTTGGACACTTGGAAAAGAAAAGGGTTTATGATCAGCTGAATTTCCGAAGCACACAGCGTTATCGCTGCAGAATGCGACCAGCGGTAAGTTACTATAAAATCCCATAGAGCGTTAGCTCTAGTTTAGTCCTTAGAAGGCCAGAGCAAAGGGGATAGCGGTGATTCTTACATCGATATTGTCGTTGAGCCGGTCCGTACAGAACCCGGTTGTGTTGTCGCAGCGGGACTCGCAGTCGAAGAAGTTGCACTCGTTGTCCGTTACGCACTTCTTCGTTGTCAGCATGTCGCGCAGCTTTGACTCCGTGTAAAGCATGTCGCCGTCCATGACGACGAACCTTAAGCACAGCGTAACGCATGATCTTGAGTCAGCCGCGCGTACCGCTTGGGATAGCTAGCCGAGAGACCGAGGTTCTCGAACTTGACGTCGCACCACTGAAGCGGCTCGTTCAGGAACTCGTAGAAGAGCTTGAGCGTGCCCATCAAGTGGACGAGGATCTTCGCCTTGAGGTTCATGTAGTAGCCCTTCATTCGGAACGGGATCAAGTACTCCACCTCGTAGACGTGACCACACGTGCGAAACACCTAGAGACGCTGGGTACTTTTACGTCCAAGAAGCGATACTGCTGCTCACCTTCGGCGTCACTCTCGACGGGTGTAGTAGGCGGAAGTTGATGAACTCCTCCTGCTGCAGTAGGTACCAGATGCTGCGTTTGTCCGCATCACTCAGCGTCTTGTCCGCCTTGTAGGCGGGCCATAGCTGCCGAAGGAGATGTTTCCGGTACCGTTCGGGCCAGCCCATATGAAGCTGGTCGTTGACGATTTCGACGGCCTAAATTAATTAATGCGTAAGTCGAAATTTGCCCACATAAGTCCATACGAAGACGCCCATTCCTTCAGTATATTCAGAAAGTAGTACCTTTTCGCTGAACTCCTCCTCGCTGACCCGTGCGTCGATTTGCTCATACTGCCTCGAGAACTGCTGGTCCATCTTTAGGATGGTGTCCTTGCCGTCCATGCTCAGCTTAAGCACATTCTTCGATCCACCTTCGTAGAAGTCGAGCAGCGTCCAGTTCGCAGCACCACAAAGCGGCAGGCAGAGGTCGCCGCTTACTTGCCCTTTTGAGTAGTCGTCGCACAACGTCCGAATTATCGTGTTGGCTCTGAAATAAGCGAAGTGTGAAATAGGTCTGATCTCTGCGACAAGTCTTACTTTGTGGCATTGAAATTCGAAGGCGTCGGTTGGGCTGAGTTCGAAGCGGCACTTGTAGTCGAAAAGGCTAAACAAGGTCCGTGAATACAAGACTTTGTGAGATGTACCTACATGAGTATAGGAGGTAGAAGACGACGACGCATACCGCGAATATCGTCATTCGTCCGAGGGATGAGGAGCAGCAGCCGACAAGGCACAGTGGCTGCTTCTCGTCGTCGTCCTCAGCGTTATCGTCAGCACTGAAACAAAGCATTAAGCGTGTTCTTGTAAAACGAATATACGTGGACGGTGCGGAATGGTACACTAACATTAATTATCTCAGTCTTCAAAGGTGCCATTAAATGGCATAGAATGCCCTAGTTTAACCAGTTCATGTCAGTCCAAACGACCTAGCACAAAATGAGCGTCAAATATTCCTAGAATTAAACATTGAGTTTGTTCGCAGCTCAGCGGTAGCTTAAGGCAACTATTCGGCGCGCTTCACTACGCACTGGCCACACTCTTGCCTAACCTAAAATAAACAAAAAGTCTTGCCGCAGCGCTGGTCAACGGCGCAAGCAGCTGAATCAACGCCGACGACCTCCACGAAAGCGATCCGCCCGCTCTCGAATGGCCCTTACGTATTCCTTCGCCGCATTCACCGGGGCGCGCATAAATTTCTCGACCTCGGAACCTCCGATTCAGCGAGGATCGAGAGGGGCGCTAGCGGGGTTGATAAGGAATTATTCCCACGGCACCCACATGGAGCGCCCGTCTGCGCGCGCATGAGTGACGTGATCGATTTCTTCTCACATACATAACTGAGTGCAGAGGTTAAACATTGTCGCGCACTCAATGAAACATCATCCTCTCGCGTTTTTTTTTAATCCGCCCGAAGTTATTCGACCGAGCTTTTTTGCTGGATTCACTAACGAAAACCATACTTTTCGAATTAGAACGGAACGGCGTTATGAATTATTTTGGTACAACACTCTGCACAGAGTGGCCACGCTTCGCAAGTCCTGAATGAACCTAACGGAACAGGTAATTGCTTGTGGGACCATCATAAGGAAGGGCATAGCTAACTGGCTCTTGGCCTGTCCTTGAAAGGTAATAATCACCATCAGTGGCGGATCTAAGATACAGACAAGGAGGCACATGGTAAGGGGTCCCTCACTATTTTTTTCGGCGCAGGCACCGCTAGAGGAATTCTTGGTTGTGACTCACAAAAATTGTTGTCCCTCTTGAAACCGCCACTGTGACCATGCTGTACCGCAACCGCACTCCGCAAGTCCACCTTCAGTAACTGCTTTTTTACGTGGAAGCCCCTGTACCGAGACATAGCGGTAAAACTGTTTTTTTGCCGGACGGTTAGTTCCAACTTGGTCCCAGCAGGATAAGCTCGTAGAGCTAACAAGGCAACATGCCTACTTAGTTTCCGAACCTTATTCTGGTACTGGTCGTGATCGGGATGAGGATCATTCAATAAATTCTGGAGAACGTATTGTGCTCAACGCAGACTCAACGCGCAGGTTCGGGAGAAAGTTAGCACACAGTCAACCTAAGGTTTCAACGCGTTCTTACTTAGAAAGGATGAAGAATTGTTTCCCTTGTGAGGAATGCAGAAACAACCTACACTGCAAAGACCGATTTTAGCCTGAACATGTATTGCCTACGGCTCACTACTACCTGGTGGAGGGACAACAGCAGATGTCGAGCACCTCGTCGTCGTCGTCCTCGTCGGCGTAATTGCCACTGGCACTGCTTAGCAGCGCCGCTGCGTGAGCTTCGGTGTCGCGATACGCGAGCGCATTGAATCGCATCGGGTGGTGGCGACTACTCCCGCTAAATGAGTACTCGTAAGAGAGCTACTAATGAGAGGAATTATATGGCACACTCTAAGATAGCGCTAAGAGGCCGCTAGCTATGTAGCGTGATGCTGCGCGACGGAAAAAGAGAGTGTTACTGCGGCCGCCATTTACGGCCGACACAATGCCACATTTTAATGAGCGTACTCAACACGAGAGTCGGATCCAGTGATTAACCTCCAGAGGTCACACCGAATGACAATGCGTTTGTTGCGGAAGTTTTGTTGCTAGGCACTGAAGCTGGAAAACGAAAGCATAACAATTAGTCCTTTCACATGATGCCATCCTCAAAAGTCGTAGTCTAAAAGTCTTGTGAAGTGTCAGCAAAAAAACCGTTAAAAGCTAGTTAGAATGAAACGTTCGTCAAGTGATAGAAGGGTTGAAGTTGTTAACAAAAATTTCATCCTGTAAACAATTGGGTATGTTCAGTTCACGAAAACGCCATAGCATAAATATCAGTAAGATTTTCCTTCCAATCAAGCGTGGTTGGTTCGGACTGATAAAGAGTATCTAGAAACAGGGCCAACCTCCTTGATTAAAAGGCTTTGCTGTAAAACATTTCTTGTTCGCCGCGGGGGATGCTCGACCAACACGATCCTAGGGCCACAAAGCCGACAGCAAAAGCCAAAAACGTTCGGAGGCATGCGACATGGCTTTTAATGGATGTACACGCTTGCCATCAACGATACCATGCACGACTTCACGACTCGTTTTAGGGTCGTGTTAGAACAAGCTTGTCAGTCAGATTATGCGCTTCCTACCAATGCAATGCATTAAACATACCCGTGCTGAAAGTACAACCAGGCCAAGTGCGGCCGTCGGGATGACATCGTGGCTGCGGCCTTTCAGGGGTACAGAAAGAATTAGCGAAATTGCAGAGTCGATAGGCAGTGAATCAGTGCATTGCACAGTTTGTTGTTCAGCCTAATTGGACGACAATCGAGTCCATTTAAGAATGCATTGATTTTAATGCGGCCAGACGGAGTTGCACTGAACTGACACTTGCGTCCGGGGTGTCAGCTGTTCATGTCGCTTTCGAATGACTCTGCAAGGGCCACACCGACCGGCGCTGCAGCGGCATAATTCATGAAGTTATCGGATCCCTGCCTAACGACGGACCTCTGTACATAGTGACCGTTCTCGGGCCACCGAATAAACAGTCTGTGACGTATCAAGCAGGTCAAAGAATATCTAAGGTGGCACACTCAGTCGTTGATATTTTATTGTGAGACGTCTTAAACTGCTAAAAGCCAAATCGCATGTTTCTGCTTAAGCGAATTGAACATTGCCTGCAAGCGCAACTACACCGGGAAATTATGTAAAGCTGCGACTTGTAGCTATTGGAAAGCCTTGCGGACCACCTCCAGCGCACATCCCCAACTGAGCGTGAAACCGCTGCCTGGAACAATCGAACAGTCATATCCGAAGGGGAACAGAGGTTTACCTCCGTGCCCGTAGTTGTGAATGATGCGCTTGTCGCCACGCATGACCAGCTCGAGGCGGACCTCCTTGCGCGCAGGGCGAAAACCGAGCCATTCCGACTTGATTTTCACGTTCTAAACAAGCATCATTATTGGCACTAACGTGTGTTGTGTTTCTTACCTTCATCGCCGGCTGAAGGCGCACGTAGCGTCCCAGAATGTCCGTGCGGTCTTCGTCGGTGATCACCGCATTCCAGTCGCCCGTCTGCTTCTGGCTGCCCACAAACACCGCGTCGATCGTTGGAATGGTGAACGTGAGGAGGTCCTCGTAGAGGAAGTGCTTGTGCCAAGGTGCATCCAGCTCGAAGAGAACGCCTCGGATGGGGAAGACGTCGTCTGCGGGCACGTCTCCTGCCACCTTAGCGGCATCGATGCCTAGAGACAGCATCATCAAACGGTGGCATGCCCTGTCCGAACGTACCCGCAGCATTGATGACGACGTCGAAGTTCGGCAGAAGCTGAAATAGTCTAATGATTGCATGACCTGATTGAACTGAATGATCTAACGTCTACAGTATGGCAGTAACTTACGTCGTTGACGTTGTTGATTTGCTGCCGCACGAACTTCGCACCGAATTCTTTCAGTTGCTCGACCATCCACGGAACGTACTTGCGGCCCTCCGTCGTGTAGGCAGTGTAGTGAATGGC
Source organism: Aphelenchus avenae (assembly GCA_020875895.1). Taxonomy (NCBI): domain Eukaryota; kingdom Metazoa; phylum Nematoda; class Chromadorea; order Rhabditida; family Aphelenchidae; genus Aphelenchus; species Aphelenchus avenae. Next base: position 338,609 of record JNEY01000032.1, on the reverse strand, counting down.
GTGCAGATCGGTTCTATATAACTTAGAGGTCTTTCCCTAGTGGTGATTGGAGATATGTACGTCTCGTTACCTCTCGTTAAACTGCTGTAGCTCCCACGGCTTCAGGTAGCGGAAGTCGTAGACAAAGTCCGCGTAGTTCTTCTCCTAAAGGTACTCCTAGACAAAAATGTGATGCTCCTACCGAGTACCTGCAGCTGAAGAAGACTTATGTTGCGCGAGGTGATGTAGCCGGAGACGCTCTGCACGCCGGTCTCGCCGCCAATGTCACGGAAAAGTTGTGTGAAGCGGTGGAAGCTGTCCATGCCCCAGCGTCTGCAGTATTCACATACTGGTGTGTACACATGCGCTTGTATTGGCCTACCTGTATTTGTCCTCCGCCAACCTCCAAAGCCCGGCTGGTCCCCAGCTGGTAGTGTTGACGAACGGACGGTCGTAAAAGACGGTCACTTCGGCACCGGTGTTCTCGGTGTAGAAAGCCAGCGCTGACGAGATCCCGATTACTCCTGCGCCGATGACGGCCACCTTCTTGGGCTGTTGCGCTTGAGCATTGGGCACTTGAAGGACTGCAGCAGGCAAGAGGCAGAAGAGCGTTACGAAGAATAGCACCCGGTCCATGGCTAGGACCTAGTACGCGAAGTGATTAGCGTAAGCGATCGCTTACAGGTAGCAACCGAGAAATCCGACAACGCTTTTTATGGATGATAAACGATGATTCGCCGCTTTCTAGGTTCAACGTGTGAAATTAGTAGTCGAAGCACGACAACAACTTTACTCTAATCGGCACACGAGAAGAACCCGAACATTGGTTCCGGAATGATTTTTCTCGGGAAGGAACGTGATGAAGTTACAAATTGGAATTACGCAACCATCTGTTACAAACTTAATACTTCGCGTGGTCTATAACTATGATGGCTATACGATGGTGGTCGCTAGGCCGAGGTGGTAGAGTGGCATAACCTGTTCCGAGGTCTCACGAATCAAACTACAAGTGGGATAGATCCAAGAGTTTCCAGCATCAAGTCTGACGACCGTAAGGCGTTCGGTGCAACGCTTAAAACCAAAACAAACGTCGTACGGACTCGCGTTCCGTTGTCGCTTGCACGTTCCGCTGAGACTAAATGATGGAAACATACGTGTACCGGAAGGAGTTGCGAGCTTGTCACTCTTCCCTTCCATGTGGAGTTCCGAAATGTTTTTGTCATTGTCACTCATTCACCGTATGAGTAAGAAGAGCGTCTGAAAACTTTCTCGCTGCAAGAGTTCGGTGTGGAAGCCTCTGCGATTTTATGGGGAGTTCAAAGATTGCTTCGGAACAAATAAACCCTCTTAATGGGTTCACGGTCTGAGATTTCTATCGACCAAACCCAAACCACCTTGAATGTGAAGGACGATGGTGGTCAAGCGATAAAGTTGCGCATACACAATTTGCGAAGTAGGTATGCTACTGCGTGGCATGACATGAAATTACCAGTAACAACATGCCTCTAAAATATGTGCGCTGTGCAAGGCCTTTGGCTGCCTTAGAATGTCACGTGGTTGTATTGGTACGCGGCGGTAATGCGCCACTTTGCGCGTATGAGGAAGGAGGCTTCTGCAAAATAAACTACTTACAAGCATATTTTGACAGCAACTGGACGCTAAGAAATAATCGAAGTGGCACACTAATACTTGAAGACTTTCGTAACGAGCCTGAACACCTTGTTTTTGTCAAGTTAGCCGTACTGGTTGGCTGGCCAAGTACATCGGCAAACACACGTAATGTCGTCAACAAGCGCCTGAGATTTAGTTCACACTTAAACTGGAGATTTAGTTCACACTTAAACTTTGACTGATTAAGCATGTAACGGTCCTACATTATGATGCCAAATCTATGCGAAAACTATGTATTGTCATACAGTTATACGAACCAAGCTGACAAAGTGTAGCACGACGAGATCGGATACGCGTTGGGGAATGAATGAAAAGGTAAGTAAGGTCAAGGAAAATGTGAATCTGGGTTCCTACTGACCACAAACGTGGTGAATGAGATCTGTGTAAGCAATTCATAAATGCGCAACGCTCGAGTTGGAAGCGCGACGAGCGTCGGGGACATCGCCGTACGTAGCGTGGACCCCGCCATTCTCGTCGACCACAGTGTTGGAGCCACACTTCCTCAGCGAGAGATTCCGCTGCTGAGGCGAGGTTATCAGCTTGATGCGCTAAAAGCGGTACATTCACAGAGGGGATTGTCCTAACGTTATCATTCTACCTTCAGTAGGCTGCCGGGTGTGATGCAGAACAGGTACATGGCGTAGAAGGGGATCGAGAGGCATGACAGCAAGCGAAGCACCCATCCGACAGCCACGGACCAGCTCGGGTAGGTGTAGTTCGGGAGTTGCATTGGCGTGAAGCTCATGTCGTACAGCGCCAGGCCGAAGATGATCTGTAGGGCAACGCTAAGTTGTAAGCACCTGAGCGTGCAGCTTACCGAGATGAAGACCGGTGAGCACACCCAGCATACCCGCCAGTAGAGACCCGGGTAGAAGCCGAGCATCAGGCGAATGTCCTCGCTGAAGCGTCCGATGCCGTAGACCCAGCACACAGCGATCCTAGAGTTCACGCTAAAGCATTCCAGGAGATGTGTCTACTCACATTTCACACGTGACAATGAAGAGAACCGACAGTGATACGCCGTACTCGTCTAGGAACGGAATCACGTAGGTACCGCCCTGCAAGAAGATCAATGATGCAGAAGTTAGCGTTGCTATTTTACATATGTGACGGTGGGTAAACTGCCGAAGTAGTAGAGCGTGAGCACCACAGCGACGAAGATCTCTCTCCTTCGTGCAAGCAGCCGCGGGTACTCGTCGACAAATGCCGTAATGAGGGCTTCGATTCCGCTGAACTAAATTAGAGGGATGTTATTCTCGATTCAAGGTTTTTAGTTCAAGTAAGCATGTCCTAGGTAGGGCTTATGCACACGAGCATGTAGAACGCAACTGACCGTGCTGTCGATGCCGAGCGTGATGAGCATAAGGAAGAAGATTAGCGACCATACACTACTGTAGTCCATTGTGGCGATTGCTTGGGGGTAGACGACGAAGATCAGCGACGATTCACTGTCACCGACCACTTCGCTGACTGGCTTATTCGTCAGTTCACTCATGTAGCCGAGGGTTGAGAAAATCACGAAGCCGGAGAAGAAGGAAGTGAAGCAGTTGATGAAGGAAGTGACTAGAGCATCCCTAAATGAAAAGCGGGTCAAATGTGCCCTTTGGAAATTTTTCGTTTTGGGAGGCACGTTGCATCGTACGCGCAGCTGCTTTCACGGCTGTCTACGCACCTATAGCAGTTGTTGTTGAAGTCGTTGTAGCTACTCAGCGCCAGAAGCACACCAAATCCTGGCCCCAGAGAGAAGAAGATTTGCGTCGCGGCCGCCGTCCACACCGCTGGTTCGTAGAGCTTATCGAAGTTGGGCGTCAGGTAGTACGCGATGCCCTTCGATGCGCCGGGCAGAGTGATGCCGCGCACTAGCAGCACCGCAAGCACGGCGTACGGCGCCGTTGCGGTGACCCATACGACCTTCCCGGTGCTCCGTGGACCCTTCCAAAGCGCAAAGTAGACCGTTAGGAAGACCAGGAAGAGACAAAAGGCCATCGAGGGCTTAATGCCGCCCAGGTCGTCGAAGCCTGTGGACTTGTCGATCTCCAGCACCTTGTATCTAAAATGACAGATGGGTGAAGGGTCCTGATGCAAAATATTACAGGTAGAACTCTTGCGAAGGCGTCTGAAGTCCGGTGTCGTTGCCATCCGCAGAGAAGTTGAAGGCGTCGCGACAGTTGGGTGTGTTCCAGGGGTTATTGCAGTTTTTCCAGGGTACTTCCCACTAAAAACATCCAGATTACATTTGCCGACAAAAAGGAATATGTCGCAACAACGCTTTGGACTGGCCAAGTGAATATAACGAAGTTTTGACCGCCCGCTTTCGCTCAGTGACGCCCAACTTGTAAGGAAGTAAACGTACCGCTATGGAACTGAGGAAGAAATAGACTGCTTGTGCGATGACAGCGTTGTAGAAACATGCGATGAACGTGCAAATGAAGCAAATACCATAACCGATTCCTACAAACCTTAGCAGTTTTCAGACCAAAATAACTGGTACGCACCTTTAAAGACGGGGCAAACCTTCTTCCAGATGCTCAAACAACCGGACCGATGGAACTGCCCGAGAGCTAGCTCCAAGTAGAACATAGGGAGGCCACCGACAAACAGCATGATTAAATAGGGAACTAAGAAGGCACCTAAATTCGCGCAACCTTGCCGTTCAAGCTCACAAAACACCAATGTACCTCCTCCATGTCGGTAGCACACTGAAGGGAACCTCCAAATATTGCCCAAGTCGACGGCGTAGCCGATGACGGCCAGGAGGAACTCCAGCTTGCTGGCCCACTTCTCGCGCACCACGCTCGATCGTCGTCGTATCGCCTCGCGAGCGGTCGCGGAGAGCGACGGAAGAGCGTCACCATTGACGAAGTCGGCGAAGCTGGTCCGCCGTTGACCGGTCGACTTCCGAAATACTGAAAGGCTCAGCTTAGACAGACTGTACGAGGCCTTCGGCTTGCCTTCGGTGCCATCCTCGGTACTGTGGGAGGTGACGAGCATCTTTCCATTCTTCTTCTCGGGCATGGTCAGCGACGTTGTCTCATGGTTCGAACATAACCCGTCACCTGAAGACGGCGCAAATATGCGGACGGTTTTCGGCATTGTTGCCCTCATGACTGAGATTCCCACTTATGGCTCATGCTATGTTTTGGCTGGTATGGCACGCATAATATTAATAAATAATGAAGTGATAGACGGCGTCATCCGGAAACATACATACCAAAATCGCCCTTTTAGAGGCCTGAGGATGCACTTTTCTGGTTTATTTTAGCCCTTTGGACGCTAAGGTACCTCAAAAACTACAGTGCCAATCTGGACCTAACGATGCATGTTACTCAATACGAAAAAGCCAGCTATGTATAGCGGACCAACCAAAGGATACAGGCCACGGTATCAGCGATTTGCGTCACAAAAGCCACGACAACGGCCGTGAAGTACGGATTTGGTGTCCGTGGGCTTGCCGGGCAGTCTAAGACATTGAGGGCTTCGCCAGCTCTTCCCACTTAGGTAAGTGGATGAGGGGTTTTCGGGACCGTTAAACGAAGTGAGCGAAGACGCACTGGTAAATAATTCAGCAGTCTCAAGGGGTATGAGGTAGGCAAAACGGTCCCATTCCAGGACTACAGATCGATTTTGCTAACATAATTCTCTGGATGTCTTAGTAAGAACAGGCATCGACTTACCGACGCCCAGCGTGTTCGCTCTGCAGCGATGGTTGTTGTTGCATTCTGAGCTGCCGACCTCCGCCGGGTTGTGGTGACCGCTGCTGCTCGCAGCGCTGCCATAGCTTGTCATACCTCGCAACTGCGCGTGGTCTAAAGCGCTGATGAGAGTTGCCTTGAGCGATGCCAGGTACGCCAGAATCGTCTTCATAGCAGACAGTGACAGAGCAGCGGAATGAAAGTGTTAAGATTGGCTCAGAGTGCAAGAATTGATACGACAGTTGACGCAAAGCTGCAGGTTGGGTTTCCAACCGCGAACGGAATTATTGAGTGAAGCTTGCTCGAGAGACGCATAATTGAATGCGTTCCGTAAGGTGTTCGCTAGATGGCACCGTTTGGTAACCTAATGCTGGACTGATCGATGAGTCAGGCTCAGATTTCTAGCGTTGTTGCCAGACTGTCATGCGTCTACGTGCGCAAGGTGCGGTTCAGAACTGAGGGCCTGATCAAGGCAGGGGCTACTTGCAAGTTATCTAACCGCTCTTTTCATGGCTAGATGATCTCGTGACGCAAAAGATGTGGTAGAAAGCCTAGGATCAATGTCGTCACGCCTTCTGCTTAAGTGTCTCCACTACAGACACAATGCGGACAAAAACAAAATCAGTTCGAATCCAATAAATGCTGCAACTTGCGTTCGCACGTTTGACTCAGGCGACCCAACGGGGGACGCGCCGACACAACCGCTGCAAGTACGGAATCCGCAAGGCATCCTCCTTTGTTCTGTAGTCCCACGTGCTATTAGCATATTCTGATTGGAAACATTTCCGCAACCGTTGCTTCCACTGGTCATAGGAAACGCTCATAAATCAGTGTACCGCTCAACGCACAAGCAAGTCATCGGCGTGCAACGGCATGAATATCCGTCTAAGCAGACAAAGAGCGACCTTTGGTATATGCCGAGGGGTCTCCGCAAGCGCAAGACGCACTGGAGTGTCAAACACGACGGTTCCTACTTCCTCTAGGTTCGCCTACCTTCGCTCATCTTCTTTAATAAACGTCGCAGGTTGGCATTTTGGCGATGACGTGTAGATGACCAGCGACCCATTATGATGGTCTTAGGGGTATTTAGGGTATAAGATAGTGACGACGTTCACACAGGGGACGAAAACAGCTGATTCTGCTTTGGATACACGGATGTGGGCTAGCTTTGTCAAGAAGTCAAGTGACACAAGTCAGACTAAGCAAACAAGTTGAGGGTGGAGGAGAGGTACGATGCCGTTAAGGCGTTTTAAGTTACACTTACGCATCTCTACGTGTCGGAATGACACGGCACCCTGAAGAACAGGGCATGTTCTTGTCCTGCTCTTATGACCGCGTCGGATGAACCGGCCCTCGAATGGCGGCACCATCTGCATCAGTCTTTCATGAACTTTAGCGCTTATGAGCTTGTTTCTACGACAAGAATTATGTCTGGTTTGCTGTGACTGGTGCTACTCCTAAGCATCCTCCCTTTTAAACCTGAGTTGTCAGTGCGGCCACCGGACATACGCGTATGTCCGGTCAAAATGTCAAATTTGCATACATCAGACTGCACCTATAAATGGGGCTGAAATCAGTGAGACGGGTCATTCTGTGTTCTATGCTAATCACTGGTGACGCTCTCCGCTGCTCTTCTGTGCTCTTCTGCCTGCGTCAGGTGCTTCGCTCCCTGCTCCACGCCTCCGCCGGTGCTCATCATTTGGCAGGTATGTTCAGTGCCTCCAGCAGACTATTCTGCGCTTTCATCTGGACTGTTCAGTGCAGTACAGTCCAGTGCTTCCAGAGGGCAACGCACATCTTTCAGCAGAACTACTCAGTGCATCAAGCAGCAGTCCTCCGACTTCAAGCCGCAGCCCACCGACTTCGAGCAGCAGTCCCAGAACTTCAAGCCGCAGCCTCAGAACTTCGAGCAGCAGTCCTCAGACTTCAAGCAGCAGTCCTCAAGACTTCAAGCCGCAGCCTTCAGAACTTCAAGCAGCAGCCCTCAGGACTTCAAGCAGCAATCCTTAGAACTTCAAGCAGCAGTCCTCAGAACTTCGAGCAGCACCCCTCCGACTTCAAGCCGCAGCCCTCAGAACTTCAAGCAGCAGTC
>JNEY01000032.1:302386-327447 GCA_020875895.1 Aphelenchus avenae | reverse complement strand
CAGCCTTCAGAACTTCAAGCAGCGGTCCTCAGAACTTCAAGCCGCAGCCTTCAGAACTTCCAGCATCAGTCCTCAGAACATCAAGCCGCAGCCCTCCGAACCTCAAGCATCAGTCCTTAGAACTTCATGGAGCAGTCCACAGACTTCAAGCAGCAGTCCTCAAGACTTCAAAGCTGCAATCCTCAAAGCTTCTATCGCACTACTCTGAGCTTTCTGCTCACTCCGAAAAGCTTTCTGCTGACTCCTCATATCTTATATTCGATTATTCTGAGCTTTCTGCGGACTCCTCAAAGCTTCGATCCGACTACTCTGAGGATTGAGAGCTTATATCTCAAGGCATTGGAACTTAGAGCTTCAAGCGGACTACTGAGAGCCTACAGCGGATTACTCAGAGCTTCAAACGGACTACTCAGAGCCTCAAGCGGACAGCTCAGAGCTTCAAGCGGACTACACCGAGATTTAAGCAGGGCTGTTTAGACTTTAAAACGATTGGATTTAGAGCTCGAAATGATTGGATTCTGGGCTTAAAACGCTGGGCTAAGAACTTAGATCTGAGAGTATTGTAATAGACAAGACGTGTTAACTCAACCAGTCGTGCCGCGCGTAGCGCGGCAGCCCTGCTAGTAATGGCTTAATCTGCAGACTGAGCAGACTTCAGTAGTTTGCATGATCATCACGCGAGGGGATGCTATTTTCTCGGATCTCACCCTTGTAATAAAGGGTTGGAGGGCGGGCAAAAAAGCTCCCTGTGATTGACCAAGCATGGTCTGAGCGCTTCCCTAGAGACAAACTCATCTACTGGTCAGAGTAGCTAAGCCATGAAAGATCATAGAGAACACCGCGGAGTATTACTTGGAACAAAAGCATCCCAAGTCTCCAATCGTTACATATTTTATTGTCTGCTGCAATACCATTTCGATGGCTCAGTGTAGAAACGTTCATCCCCTTGCGCTAAGTATTTCGGCCCTTTACAGCTTGTCGACCCACAAGTGCGTCGTTCGCCTCCACCACACGTAGCTCTATTTATACTTCCGTGGTCCTTGAATAGACACGCGGAGGCATTGTCCTGCAGATACGCAGAAAACGCGCGTCGCATATGCCACACTCGACGTCTGCGCCGGTGCAGTTTTCGCGTCCGNAAGAACAGGGCATGTTCTTGTCCTGTTCTTATGACCGCGTCGGATGAACCGGCCCTCGAATGGTGGCACCATCTGCATCAGTCTTTCATGAACTTTAGCGGTTATGAGCTTGTTTCCACGACAAGAATTATGTCTGGTTTGCTGTGACTGGTGCTACTCCTAAGCATAATGGCTTAATCTGCAGATTGAGCAGACTTCAGTAGCTTGCATGACCATCAAGCGGGGAACGGTATTTTCTCGGATCTCACCCCTGCAATAAAGGGTTGGAGCGAGGGGGGCAAAAAAGCTCCCTGTGATTGACCCCGCATGGTCTGAGCGCTTCCCTAGAGACTAACTCGTCTACTGGTCAGAGTAGCTAAGCCACGAAAGATCGTAGACAACATAACGGATTATCACTTGGAAATAAGCATCCAAAATCTCCCATAATTTGAATATTTGGTTGGTTGCTGGAATACCATTTCGATGGCTCAGTGTAGGAACGTTCGTCCCCTTGCGCTAAGTATTTCGGCCCTTTGCTGCTTCGTCGATCCACAAGTGCGTCGTTCGCCTAGTCCACACGTAGCTCTATTTATACTTCCGTGGTCCTTGAATAGACACGCGGAGGCATTGTCCTGCAGATACGCAGAAAACGCGCGTCGCATATGCCACACTCGACGTCAACGCCAGTGCAGTTTTCGCGTCGGCATCTTTTCACCTATTTCAGTATGCGAAAAAGTCGCCTCAGCTTTTGCGCGCACGCACTTAGCGGTGCGCAAAACGCGTGGGCAAAGTGGTGGGAGAAGTTGCACAAAGAACGACGCAGCGCACCGCGGCATTGCTAATTTCAGCCGGCAGCAAACCAAAGCGAGAATGGTGAAGTCATCCGCGTCCGGGACAGAGGAAAGCACCGTGTCTCACATGCAAAAAGGTGAAAACGTAGGGAAACAAAAGTGACGAAGGCCTTGGAAGCATGATGCTAGTGGATCGGCGACAGAAAGGGGTGACTTACGAATCACAACTTAAAATGACTGGCCTTAGGGAGCATCCAGAAACTCCGTGATGATCACGGGGAGGGATGGGGAGGGTGGCCCAGTGATCACGGCCGTTATAAGCCTAGTGTAAAAAGTGATCACGGGGAAGGGGGAGGGGGTCAGAAAAGTGCCCCGTGATCATCACCGAGTATCTGGACGCTCCCTTACAAAGCACGAGGAACTTGCAGAAAGTAACGACCCTGAGCGAGACCAACATACACGCAGTATGCCCTAAGCCGATACGTGAACTTTTTGAACGCAGTCTTCATATTTCACTTCGTGCAATGCGCAACACATAGAGACCTGGGCAGCAACCGTTACTAACATACGAACAGAAGAGATGAATGGCGAATTATTAGGCTTACGCTGAGAGAGAACGTAAGACTGAAGAAGCATGACCAAGCAGCCCAAGCTACCGAAGTTGAGTTAATGAGTAACTGTGACCTTATCAAAAGTGATAAACGAAAGAATGGAACTGATTTCAGTGAAGCGACTCTGCCTCCGCTATCGCTCAATTAAGGGCTCCGTAACGAACGGAAAGATCTCGGATCACGCTTACCGTGGTTGTTGTTCTCCTTCTCTACCGATCGTCGAATACTCGCTTTCTGCCGCTGACGTGTAGAGGTCCAGCGTCCCATTTTGACGGTTTATAGGTAACGTACCGTCAGGCGAGCTAAGTTAAGCAAATGCAGACGGCACAACGTAACTGATGCGTGAGACGTCGCAAGATCGGCGTTCAGTGTAATCGCGCGACGCCGTGGAACTTAATACCGCATTTGGTAGGTAGGCGGAAGTGTCGCCACTCGAGAAGTCCACTCGACGGCACTCTCAATGACCGCGGCGGCTGGTTGGTGTTGGCATTCACGGCGCTTGAAGCGAAGGCGGGTGGCGGAGCCGTAACAGACGCTTTTTAGCACGTCGAATTCCGCTTCCGAGAAGAGAACAAAACGTCTCAACGCGCCGGCTTTGGTGGTATAAGGGGCGGCGTAGGGTAAGCGCGGCGACTTCTCGCCACAATCTCGTTGGTAACGCTTTGAAGAACGCGCGGGAACCGTGCCGAGTCCCAACCAACTGAACCGGTGGGCGGACCCGCTTGTGGGAAACCGGCAAACGTTTCGTCGGGATCAGTTTCCCACGTATCCAACCTGGCTCACCGGAGCACAGGTTGCAAGCCGTAGTGGAGCTAATTACGCTGAACAATGCTCGACGCTGCGTGCCGCCAGCTTGTGGGCGGTATCTCCGCGGGTTTCGATGAAAATAATTCGCGCGGCGCGATGCGTAGGAAGACGGTTTCGTTACAAGTCACGCATGAAGCCTTGTCTTTTACGGCATCGGTAAATTCATGCCTCGTGGCATAGTGGGACAACTGTCACAGAATGGAACACTCGCGCGGTCCGCGGACTTGTCATCCCTTAGTCATAGGTTCTCGACATGTGGCACGTTGTCGAATTCCTCGACCTCCGTCATGTCGTGGCATTGGTTCATCGCGGGCTAAAGTGCAGGCATGGGACAGACGACTCTTTCACGCACGCACAGTCGCAGGCGATGTGCAGACGTCCTCGTGAAAGGTGCAACAAGAGGTTTGCTATCGACTGTCCGGACTCAGTCCTGCTGTTTTGCCGATCGCATTGTGCACCCGTTCAGTCATGAGCGTGAGGAACTCCCGCCTCACGTCGGCAATCATTTGGAGCATAAAAGATGACCGCTTACGCATGCCATGCAGCGACAGCAGCCCCTCGTATGTGACGGTCACTCGGGTCCGTTGGTAGACTGCTGCATTGCGAATGCTCAGTTAAGTTTTCCTTTGAAGATAGTCATAGCACAATACAACGGTCTATTCAGCACACGCATTTGTGATCGTTTATGCTGCCGATGCGTTGCTAAGATGCTATTCCGCATTACAAGCTTCGACCCATCGCACCAGTACGCCTATCGCGGACAGCCGCAGCAATCAGAGCGCCGTAAATCAGCTTGCCCAAATGCGCCGCTATAGCAGCTCATGTTAATGCGTGGACTTTTTTTTGCCGACAATACATGCCCTCCGCTGCCGCGTGGCCGGCAACACAAAGATGTTTCTAATGGCGATTTGCGCACATAAATCATCGCTCACAAATCGATCCCTAAAGGCACACATAGCTGCTTGAAAGGCACACCTGCGCAGCAATGAGGTACAAATACCCCCGGGAATTCCCACGGGTTTTGCAGCGCATTGTACGATTTTGGCACCAGCATGCCATGTAGCGGTTTTAATTAGCGGATGTTTCTGTGTAGCCGCTTAAGTATGGAGGTGGATAGTTGGTCACTCGGACGGTGGATACTTGTTTGCAGACGCTCGCTAGTGTGCTTGAGGGTTATGGCCTCAACAGGAACGGATCAAGCTGGGAACGGAGACGTAAAGGGCTTATAAACTCCTTTGTGTTGGATGACCTTCGCAAAACTTTGTGGTGTTGAACAAGAGGTTAAAACCTACCGTCAGAGAATACATTTCGTTCACGGCTTGTAGGAGTTTACCATTTCCAGTGTTTGCCGCATGCGATAGTTCCATGTTCTTTTCTATTTTCAGCCGGTAATAACTGTAAATTCATTGCGAACGAGACCGCCAGTATCGAGTCTACAGAATCATTCAAAAGCAGGGTGCTTAGACTTGGTAGAACAGCAAGTACCACAGGCAATGTCTGTAGACGGTATGAAAAAAATCGGCATCGTTCTTTTTTTATATCTGCTTGACAAGTCAACTGTTCACTCTTTTTCGCCCTATTCACCATATCGTTGAGTGAGCTTTAACCTTCGTGTTTGAATGCCTAACTTAGTTAATCGAAGTTTCATGCATTTATCAGGCCCAAAAGGGCAGGTTGAGTGCGTGGTCTGCTTTTATCAAGCCGGGGGTGCTACTCGATGCTCGGGTTTTGAAGAGACCCTATGCAAGGACAGAGAACGAACCAGCAGCATTCAGAAGCAAGACAAAGAGAATGCATAAAAGTGCGCGACGCTAGCCTACGTAAAGACGGTCACTCAAAAGACGCCGAAAGTGCCAAAATGACGAGGCATTGTTTGCCGGACGGTGCCTTCTCCCACGACTCGAGGCCTCGTAAAGACCTCCGGGACCTGCCAAGGTAAGTCGGCAAGGTGTCCGCGATGATGCCTTGCCGGAACGATCCAAGACGGCGGCGCAGCATATGCGGCGCTGTGTAACTAATTCATGAGGCCCGCGGAGAAGGCCTCCACTTCAATGGACTTCGCCTTTTTCGGCGAACTTTCCCCTCAGACCGTCGGGATTTTCGACAACTCTAGAGCTCGTACCTTCGCGATTTCCACGCCACCATCGAACTTCCGCGAGTTTTTGCATTGTGGATCGTCGTCGAGTCGGCCGAAGAATGTGTGCGACGATCCGTAAGAAGCCGAAGACGCTGTTGCTAGCGGTGCCGACCTCGGGTCTTTCCTTCCAGTGCTCCCTATCGGTTTTGTTTGCCCGCATAGAATAAATGATCTATCTCGAATGAAACAAACAAGCAAGCTGCTATGGACGCTCCACAGGGTACAAGGTGCGCCACGTGGGAACGTAGCTCTACTAGAGGGACTTTCATGGGGAACTTGTCGAAAAGTCTAAATATAATTTTTAACTATGTTATGTACTAGTTGCCGCCAGCGTAGCGTTGGTACCTTCTACTCAGCCAGAACGGAGGAAGTTGGAAGGGCCACGATCTTGGAAAGAGACGATCAGTGACGATGACGATCGCCCTGCCGTATGGGCACGATCGCCATAGGCAGATCTTTAAGGAGCTGACAAAAACCATCATGCACGCGACACGATATACCTACGCAAGGAGCGTATAACATGAAGTTCTTCTTATACCCAATGCAGTTATTGTCTAGACATCAAGTACATCGTCCTTCATCAATCACCTCAAATGTGAGTCCTTTGAACTGTGTTTATGCTCTTGCAGGGCATATGCTTAACCTCGTGCGGAATAATCGGCTTATTTTGCACTACACAGAGGCATTGCCGCCATAGGCGACATGATGCGTTCCAAAACGCTACTTTCGGTGTGTAGGTCTGTCTGGCTGAAGAAATGAAAGTGTTTCTTGTTCTACTCCTTGCTGTTCTTTCTTCGCTATCACATGCGTCTGGGCCATCACGTCGTAGGCCGGCACTATTCGTAATTCAGCGTCATCCAATTGTTTAGCGAGGAAGAATGTAGCCGTAGTGGGCGCCGGAGTCATCGGTATCTTGTCGGCTCTCGCATTCTACACGGAGAATACCGGTGCCGAGGTGACAGTCTTTTATGACCGGCCATTCAAGAACGTCACTAGCTACGGACCGGCGGGATTGTTTCGTCTCGAAAACGGGAGTTACAGGTAGCCTTCGTTCGAAGCACCGTGTTCGGCTGACACTTGAAGCTCTAGAACATGGGGCAAGGACAGTTATCGCCGTTATTCGCAACTCTTCCGAGACGTAGGCGGCGAAAGCGGAGTGCAGAAGGTTTCCGGTTATATAACCTCCACGAATCGGAGTCTGCTTGAGCTTCAGGTAAGCATGTAGCGGTTGTTGGGTCAGGTCGTTTGCTTCTTCTCCTTTCATCGGACGTTTTACTTTGCACACATAGGAGCACAATTTCGGTGACTTCGTGTACGACTTCCGGTATTTAAAGCCCTGGGAGATGCAGCAGTTCAACAACAGGTATTTGTGGGTTCACGGACACCGTACATCGATACCAAAGAACTGATTTACAAGCCATCCACTACACGTCGTTTACGACGGAAGGGCACAAGTATGTGCCGTGGATGGTCCGGCAACTTAAAGGGTTCGGCGTGCGCTTTATCAAGCGCCACATTCAAAGCGTGAACGAGGTAGGGAACGACTGCCTGCATTCCTTCGCAAGTCTGCTTTAGCTTCTGCCTGACTACGACATCGTTGTGAATGCTGCAGGTAAGCGAGACGTACTTGGCTTGACAAGACGTACAAGTCATAAAAGCAAAGTTTTACTGCGGAAGCTTCCTTCACCCCTTTGGTGTGAAAATTTCATGATTAATCTACAAGTGCGGCTGCTAATACCCAAAGTATGTAAAACATTTATCCTTGATTTAGGTCTAAACGGCGGTCGGGTAGCTGGTGATGTCGGTAAGGACGACGTGTTTCCCATCCGAGGCATTCTGTTCGAAATCGATGCTTCCTGGCAGAAGCATTTCCTCTACGAGGATCTAAAGACTTTCACGATTCCGGTGATTGACAGCGTTTATCTCGGCACTGTTAAGCAGGACAATAACACCAGCACCGTGATTACGGACGAAGATCGCAAAGACATTTTGCAGCGCTATTACCGGCTGCAACCTGCGATGAAGGTAATCGTAAATGCCGCAGAAGCACATTCCGTCCTCACCCTGAGCGCTCTAAGTGTTTCACGTCTAGCTTTAGAATGCAAAAATCAAGTCCGAGTGGCTCGGATTCCGTCCAGGACGCTACGAAGTTCGTCATGAACTTGTGAAGCGTGGCGGCAAGCGCATCATCCACAACTACGGCCACGGAGGTGTGCTTGAGCCTCAACAGGGTTAAGTTGTGCCTGTATAGGTAATGGATTCACTCTTAGCTGGGGATGCGCACTGGACGCCGTTCGGAAGGCCTATCAGTAGTCATAGAATTGTCTTATATTTTCGTTGCTTTTGACCATAGAGAACGCCCTTTTTTCATGCTGAGCAAAAATGTTTCTATGGAATCTTTGTGTGTTTCACTATTTACTAAATAGGATTGCTTGCATGCCGCGCCATAGCATGGTAAGCGCCATCAGCAACAAAGCAACAGCTTCAACAAAATTAAGTTATGCGACTTTGGGCACTGGCTCAATCTGCGCCGACGATGCGCGTTGGAAGGCATGCGAAAGGCATAGAAAAATGTCGTTGCAAGACAATACTTGACTTGAATGGTCGTCTCCTCTGCATATTCAATGGTCGACACGAAGCATGAGAGATACCGTGAGAGAGCCATCCTTGCAAACATCTACTTGTAGCTTGAAGGTACGGGCAATATCCTGCTGAGCTTTATGCCTCCGCGCGTTTTCCTGAGCTTACTCTTACTTGTCGTAAAGCAGATTCTGGGCGTCGGTATTCGCTAGTCCGAAACACGTCTGTACTCCTTTCCAATCAGGCGGTGACCTATCCTTTGCCTCTTGCTGCCATAAGAGCGCGACCCCTTCATCAGTCCACTGGGGAGAATATATGCATAACGGCGCAACCCCAGAGTCTTACCAGCATTGATTTGTGAGTAAAGGTCATCGTATGTGATTTAGCAACATTCACTTGCACATTCCGACCTTTCCGTGACTTCGTTCATTCAGTTAAATCCACTACTGCGAAAATAAGTTCGACGAGACTCGAATCGAGCAGCAAAGCTGTGATCTCATTCAAGGACGTACCCTCGACAGAGACAGGTCAGTAAACGAGTCAAATCGTGTTCCGCATAAACATAAGCAGTTGACGATTGCAAGTTTAACATGCCACCCAACCTGCAATGCTCATCGTCTTGACGATATTCAGTGTGCTCGCGGGATTCATTTCGTACACCGAGCACAAACGTCTTCGGTGTATGCATCGCACTTTTCGACCAATGAAGGAATATCAGAGTCCATGCTCCCACGCGCAGTTTCGAGGACTTTCGGTGCGATGCTATGCAGAACTGGATCCTACTTATGCCTCCTGGAGACGTTTTTCGCCGTCCCGGTTCAGCTAACCGTACACGTAGCTCGGGCACTATGGTACGCATTGGCTGAATTCGCGGATAGTTTGGTAAGCGGATGGAATTTAAAAAAGACGCCTTGTGGCCAGAATGAGGTCATTTGTTCGTCCATTGACGTAGGCCTCCACGCGCTAGCAATCCGGGGATTATCAGCTGCACATCCCATACGTCTAGAGGGTACAGCCTTACCATACTTGCCCACGTAGAGAATCACCAAAGACGCTCTCGCCTCATACGTAGCGCCGAGCATTACCAGCGCAATAGAAGCCACAGCTACTGGATGGTGAATTGATTTATCTTGTTTTTTAGGTTTGCGCTGTCTTCGGCATTAGTTCCTAAATGCCGGACCTCCATCAGCAACCAGCACGCTCCCCGATGGTCGATCGAGAACTTGAGAATAAATTAGTCCTAATGCGAGCTTAGGTGTTCCGTTATTCATTTAAACATGTTGCGTACCGCTATAGGTGCCGCCTTAAAACCAGGGAATGAGGGGATCCGCATGAGTACTGGCTCGTAATACCTAAACTACCTATATCTGCGCAAAGAATGCCGTACTGAACAGCACAAATTCTGGTGGACTATGACGTGAACTGTCTTCTATGTCTTAGTGAATGTTTGTCGGCGCTTCTAAGCATGGTTACGAGCACTATAAATTGGCCTTTCCCGAAAATGACTTCAGTTACTTCACATTTTACTTCAATCAGTAGACAAGTTCTCGGTGACAAGTTCAGCAACGACCTGAAACAAACATGAACAACAAACGCATAACGGAAGAAACGAACATCAAGGCACATGGAAACGAAAGGAGTTCGGATAGCCCGAGCACTCATGCACAAGGGGAGCTGTACTAATGCACAAACATTTTGAAGAATATGTGTATACCTAGAGGCTCGATCAGAACGTCCTAGCTTTGCATCTATCTAACTACAACGATCCTAAACAGGACTAGACGAGCTCTAACTGCTGTCGGACTTGCTTATCCTCGCGGCCTCTAGCGCTGCCTTCTTCTCGTCCTTCGCCTTGCTGACGGCCTCGAGGAGTTCCGTGAGTGAATCGTAGTTCTCGCCCTCGGTCGCCTTCGCTATCCGCCATCGTTCGCCGAACACCTGGTTCATCCGCTCGCCGAACTGCCGCGGGGTGTTCACGCCGAGCGCCATCGAGATGCCGACGAGGAAGAGCCCGTAGCCGGAGACGGTGACGAGCGTCGCGATGCCGAGTGCGCGTAGCGCAAAGACGCCTCCGCCGAGAACACTCTGTCGGCTTAGCGCTTTCGGATCCACGGGTCGTGACTGCTTCCAGGCGAGCCGCAGGCCGATGCCGAATCCGCTTGCTGCCGCCACTCCAGTGCCTAAAATGAAATCGATACTTAGATAGCTTTGAAGCGTATAAACCGATTAAGTTGTAGCATAAAATATGTTTCTCTCCTGGAATCTAGTTTCAAAATGCCTTCTCCAGTGAACATGTTATCACTCACGGTCAGCATAGCACGCACAAGTTTACTGCAAGGCCGTTGGTGGGCAATTTTTTGTTCTAGCTTTCAATGGCCCTGCTTTAAAAACACTCGAACATACCGATCTTCAGCCACTTGGACCCCGAAGGGCGGTTCTCGCTGCTTGTACTTGGCGCAGTTGCGGTTGTCGCCTTCTCCTCCGATGGTTTGCCATTGTCCATTCGCAGCTTCGTGCGCAAGTTGAGCAGTGGCCGCTGAACTTCCATATTTAACAACGAAACACGCAATTTAGTTTCCGAAACCACTTCAGCCGACATGCATCCTTTGAATTCGCGGTCGAGTACGGTGATTGGCGCAGCGTACCGCGACGCATAGGCCCACAGCGGCGCGACGAAGGACGCAGCGGCAGCAGCGAACGGCGTTGTTTACCGCAGCAACCGACCACTCGACCCTCCACGTACTTATCGCGACGTCTAGTGCCCTGTCACCGACAAGAGATGCCCGTCCAAATTGACACTATTCAGGAAGGCGATGGTAAGTTTTAGAGCAAAAATCATAGCTAAATTTTGCTTGAAGTTGACCCTAGCTGATAACACTGAACTAGACGAATGTTTGTAGTATGCTAAGAAAGAGGTTGGAGGCTAACAACCTATAGGTTGTAGACAAAAATATACGGAAAAGTGAACGAGCTATGCCATGTTCACGTTCAACGGGTAACACAGCTAAAACTGATATGTTTACAAAGCACCTTAGGCCAACCCCTCTGGCCAATATTAGCTGATAATTCAGTCGCTGCGTGTGTAATTTCCACCGAACTTATCGTTTTCTTTCAGGAGCCACGTTCCCGAAGCCGGGCCAGAAGGTGGAGTGCCACTACGTGCTGACGCTCGAGAACGGCAAGAAGGTGGACAGCTCGCGCGACCGCGGAAAGCCCTTCTCCTTCAAGATCGGCAAGGGCGAGGTCATCAAGGGATGGGACGAGGGCGTCGCTAAGGTACGTCTTTGGGCATTCAGCACCATAATTCGAGAACATTCTTAGATGTCGGTGGGCCAGCGTGCCAAGCTGACCATCTCGCCGGACCTCGGCTACGGCTCGCAGGGCGTCGGCGGCACCATTCCACCCAACGCTACGCTGGTCTTCGACGTCGAGCTCCTCAAGGTCGCTTAAACTTCCTCGCTCGCTTTTCCTAGCTGTCTTCGTTTGTCCACTCTACAATCCATGTCCTAACTTAAGTTGTGCGTCGTTTCTTGACGAAACTGTTCATCTTGTTTATCTGTTTGGACCTCTTTCGCGTAACGAGTTGCAAGGAAACCAAAGAATAAATTCTTATCTTTCCTCTGACCCTGTCTACATCGCTGCTGACAATAGGGCCTGGCATCTTGCTTAGCGTTTGCAAGTAGCTTAAAATAAGAAGGGGTTCACTCTACTGATTGCAAGAAGTCGGAATGAAGAAAATAAGTCGGTAGACCCTAGCGCGCTTTTGACTGAGTGTCCTGAAAGCGTTCCGAAAGTATGCCCGGAGTAGTAATCCACTGTCATAGGCCCAACTAAGTAGGTTCGAAAAAAAACTGGCTACTAGGAGGTTAATGAACTGCATACGAATACGAATTACCCTAGTTTACCAACAGGTCTTTGCTAAGGTACGATAATTACCCTTGAGCTCTTCGACTCCAGGATATTCTGGCTAGCTGGATAAATTCCAGAGGATTAGGCAAAGAATTATTCTTCATATACTCGTTACTCTGCGTCAGAACAATAATAACAGCATCAGTGTATCCAGTGAGACTACCGAGAAGACCGCCGCCCTGCTGCTATCTTCGAGCTTGCATGCGCTCTGCTTTGAACCTCGAGACCTTCTGTGGCTGCGATGGAGGCGTAGTAGCCCGTGGTGTCGCAACACTGCTTTCGCTGCTCTCGAGGTGTTCGGACGCGAGGAATGCACTGGCCGTCAAGGAGGGATCCACTTGCCACGGAACTCGCTCGACGATATCCGGCTTGATCGCCTAAACTTACGTGGTGAAGACGGGAAAATGGATGCAGGGGACGCTGAGAATTTCTCACAGAAAGTATGCATTTGTTCTGCTTGCTCGACGTTACCTCTTCCGACGCTGGAATGATTTTAGCAACATCACGGTTCTCCATCACCTCCAGGGCAGCAGAGTCCACCGGTGATACGTAGTCCTTGTTGCGTAGGATCGGCTTGGGAATGTTCTGAACGTACTGACTGACAGAGTGTCGTCAAACCCGAGTACCTCTTTGTCCGCGCAACTCGTGGCAGCACTGGATCCTTCAGTTTCTAGTTGCTCGGAGAATCGCACGCCTTTCTTCGGCTTGCTTTTGTCCTTCTCGGCGTACTTCCTCGGGTTGAGGGCACTCCTCGTCGAGTTCCTCCACTGCCTCGAGTTCATCCTCACTGCTACTGCTCGCTTCGAGAGCCTCAACGATCTCCAGAAGGCGTTGGTAGTCCTGAAGAAGATAAATTCGATGGCCCACCCAATCGGGCAATTAAAGTACCTCCTGCGAGACGCCTTTTGGTGGCGTCGTTTCGGACATTGTCGGGTTCTTTTGCGCTGGTTCTTTTATGCTGTCTGACGGTTCTGGCACCTTGTGCTTTGGCGCAGACTTTAACCAGCCCCTCTTGAACCCGGGTAACGGCTTCTTCGATGCCTGCTTCTTGACAGCGTCGTCGTCGACATGGTCGTTTGCCGCTGTAGATGGGACTTCAGGTGCCACAGATCGCGCCAGACTGGCTGTGCTGGTAGTAGCCACCTCCTCCTTGTTGTACTCGTCGTTTTCCGCCTCGGTTGCTTCGAGTTGATCCAAACGACTCATCAGGCTCTAAAATAAATGAGTAATAGGTTGTCTGCATGAACATACGGAAATCGACGTTCTTCGGGTAAAGACTGTTCATCAAAAGTGCTAGTCCTTGGTCCTACTTTTGAAACTCACCTTGTACTCCTCGTCTGAGACCTTCTGCTTCTCCCGCTGCCGACGCATAGCGGCCCCTAAATACGATGGCCATGTCAACACCGAGACTTTTACGCTTACTTGACGGTTTCTGCGTTTCATCGTACGGCTCCCGGATGGACACTTCTTGCTCAGACTGAATCGTTGTTGTGTTGTCAAACTCATGCGAGACTTTGAAGGAGCGTACCTCAGCTATTAGCTCGTTGGCAACAGCGAGACGTCTTAGTGCAAGCTCTTTCTCCCTTTTCAGATTTTCGATAGCCTCTTCCAGCTCTGCAACAATTTTCCTGTTAACGAGCACAATGTATGCGAGAAATGCACCTTTAATACGGCTATCGCTGTTGTCGCATGTCTGCGCTTCGCGGAGTTTCTTGTATTCCTCGAGCTCGTCTTGCTTCTCTTTGATCACGCGGTCGCAGCGGCTGATCCCCTAGATGGTGGTAATACTAAAGTATGCAGTGGCATGGAACGTACCGCTTCTGCCGACAGCTTGAGAGCTTGGTACTGAGCGTCACTTCTTACAATTACGGGGCCGTCCATTGCTGAATATGCCTAGAAAACATATGTTGCGTATTTTGCAAAAAGAGCTCTGTGTATTTCTTTATGAATGGAGACACTATGGCGAAACAGGACACTTCGCCACGCAAGACAACCACGACCAATTTTTAACTTAGAGGCAAGTGCGCATCTGTACGTAAAACACTGACGTATTTAGCACTATGAGCGTATGACTAATGATAGCCTATTCTCGGGAATAAATGGAGTATCGCATGTCAGCTAGTGAGCTTAGTGTCTAAGCCAAAAGGTGCGACACAGTTGTTACCTGTTACCTTGTAACAGGTTACAGTCAGGTCACAGTTGTTATCTTCAATGTTACCTGTACTTTAACTTGCTCAAGAACTGCCTGATGCATGCAAGAATTCCCATCCAAGCTTCATTAGCTACAGCGTAATTACAAAACCGCTAAAACACTGCAGGAGCAACTGGTATAATAAGCAAAGTGACAATTTCTAATGCAAGTACTGATTGGTAAATACAAGAAGAAGAACGTTTTTGTTCGCGTAAGCAGATGCTTTTACGCGTCACTGCCGTTGCTGTCCTCGTCGTCTTGCTCCGATGCCGCTCGGCGGATCTTTGCGAAGCTGCAGCCGGCCTTCTTTACGAATTGCGCGTAGACAAGGTTGTCGTGCTAAATCCACGTAGTCGTTACCAAGAAACAATGTTTGAGCTCTTACTTGAAGACGCAGGAACTGCAGGTTCACTCGACGATAGCCGGGGATTTCGCGGTTCCACAGTCGTAGCTGCGTCTCCTTGCCGCTCTCGGACATCGGGTTCGCGAAGATGGTCATCATGAACTTCTCCGGCCTAGAATTGCTCAATAGTCAGGGCTGTCAGAACGCAAAGGACATACTTGAAACACTCGATCACTTTGAGCGTCTGCTTGTAGAGGCACTGCTTGCGCTGGTTGGTCTCGAAACTCGCGTAGCAGAAGTCCGGTTCGGGCGTGATGTGGATGGTCACGTACTGGTCGCTCTCCGGCACCAGTGCGTTCATGCTGTAGCCGACCGGCTCGAACAACTCTTCGTGAATGATGGCACCGTGCGGGACAAGCTGGTTGATTCCGCTACGCTGAACGGAGCAAATTAGTCGATATGTTAGAAAACGAAAGAGATACAGACAATGAAACTCATGTTGCTCTTGAGCTTACCATAGTGGCTTCACGCCCGCCCTTGCACTCAGTGACGCTGTAGATGTCGCGAATCTCTTTTGGAATGTCGGTCATCAGGATCTCGAGCGTGTGGTCGGCGATAAGCGGCGGCGGTTCCTGGCGGTTCATCGTGTACATGTACCAGCGGTCCTGCTTCAGCGAGCCCATGCAGTAGGCGGCGCCGTCTTAAAAGGGAAAGTTAAGATCATATCGAGCAGGTGTGTTCTCGGTATCGCATGAAACTTCATAGCATCCTTACCCGGAAAGAAGCGGTCCAGATAGTCCACCTCGTCGTCGAACGTCTGATGCGGATAGGGCTGCATCTTTGGGCGGAGGAAGTTCTTGCGCGTATAGTACACGTTGGCAATGGTCTCCATTCGGGCGTAGCGCTTGGCGAGATCGAGAATGCGAGGCAGTGCCTCAAGCAGGCGGGTGGTACCGCAGGTCTTCAGGATGATTCGCTGATCCGAGACGAAGAGGCTGCTCTCGCTAAACTTTCATATAGCTCGGAAAATGGAGATGCAAGCGAACCTTAGCACGTAAGAGTCGACGTGTCCGTTGGAGCGCTGGTGGAGGATGTGACAACGTGCGATATCGAGCATCGCGACGATCTCCTCGCGTGGAATGTTGCGCAACGAAGCGCCGTCGGCCTCCTTCTCGAACCACAGTTCGAGCAGCTTCTCGGCCCCTTCGAAGAAGTGCCCACCATCGGTGGCGGCAGCAGGGCTGCACGAGACGACGGCCATCGATGTCATCGTTGAGTGTGTCGGTGAGCAAGCGAGTCACTGCAGTTATAGCAGGTACTAGTCAGAAATCTGAAACTAAGAGTCTAAGCGTGGCCTGCCAGTAAGTTTCAAGATTGACCGATATCTTACGGCGAGACGGAGTACTTACCACGAGCGAGCAACTGAAGTGAGTGAGCGAAGTAGACCCGCTAAGGAGGCCGACGGTGGTGGACGAGGATCAGGGGCTTAGCACCCATGCAACAGGCCTATAATTCAACGGTTACGCATGTCCCTATATAAGAATGCTGTACCGAGAGACTCAGTGGTTCGGCGGCGCCCGAGACCAGGGAATCCCGAGAGCGAAGAAGCTTCCGACAAGGCAGCCGCGCACCGGAAGTGCTGTGAACGCACACGTTTTGGCGCAGTCGAATGGTGAACGGATTTTGAACCAGTTAGGGCTAAAACGGCATTGGTTAGGCTGAAGTCACGAAGTATTGACGGATCATAGCACGTAAGGTATCGCAAAACACGAAGACGCAAATCCGTACTCATTGTTTGGGCACACGAATGAGCGAGAAAACGTTCCGTGAAGAAGCCAAATTACTTATTCCGAGCCTTATCAGTCTGAACGAACACCAGGTCAGCAGCGAGGACACAGTTCGAGTGTCGACGCAAGCACTATTACGCTCCAGAATGGAGAAGAGGAGTGGACATTGGATCGCTTAGTGAGTGCCTCCGTAAATAACTCCGACTGATTCCGCACGCAATTGCTTACCTAGACGCTGGTGATAAGAAATGACTGACACGGCGTAGCACGCACCGTGCAAAACGGAGTGATACCTAAGCCTACTGAGGCGCACACTGAACACTTTGGCGAAGCTCTTGTGAAATCAACGTTTAAGCGTGTATCTGTCTGCCACCACTACTACCCACTTAGTGCCAACTTTTACAGTTCGTATGACGATAGCGTGCAGCCTCAACATACCGGAAGTTGCTATAACGTTTCAAAGAGGGTAGGAGGAAAATTTGACAAGCGACCGGGCGGAAGGCGCTGTTCTCAAAAAACAGCTGGTTCAAGCCTTAGAGAACCGCTCCATGCACCGTGACAATGAATGAGAGCGGCACGAGTTGATTAAGAGATGCGTCCGTGGACGCAATGGTCTCTTGCCGTAAACAGACGAACAACTGGTGACCTTTGCCTCCGAGCGGCGTGCCTAGCTTTGATGTCGCCGGGCCGAAAACGCGCGTTACGCAGTCATTGCGCCTTACAAGACGATAGGGTTTAGATGGACGACGATGAAAATTATCTTTAGCTTTGCGCCAGTAATATTAAAAGACGAATTTTAAGGGCCGCAGGTTGACACTGTGCTAAACGGACCAGCGATGGAGGAGTCCCTAGCACTGCTCCATAGGTGTTTGAAAGCGTGCTTTCAAGGATTTTCGATACTCTTTGAAGAAAAAAGGAGCGCTGTCAGCTGCAACGCCCAAGTGGGCACTTATGTCTCGCCATGACGGTTAGCGACACGGCTGCTAGGAACCCACGTCAACCCGAGGAACGCCTCTCGAGCGGTTGACGTCCGCCGGCGGCACCGAGAGCAAAGGTCAATAGGGTCAGGCCGGGCAAAGAGAAGCCGCCTACAGGTCCCGTGAGAACGGGAAGACGTTCACCGCACGAACTCAGCTGTTCCAGCTGATCTCAAACAATGCAAGAGGAATTAGAAACCAAAAAAACAAGAGGATGTGTCACGAGAACATTTTATCTCTGAAAGTTGGAAAATTATGTTTTTACTTTCTCGAGATCCAGTAATTCTGCAAGATGGCCAAATGGACAGGCGTACAAACAGTTCACTAATGGGTTAATGATTAAAAACGACAATTAGCCTATCTGAACCTACAAAATGGCGCGTATTACTCCTACCACCTATTGTATTTGTCTACCAGGGACCTGGAAGAGTATCCCACAGGAGGTAATTGGTCTTTACGGAGCAGCCCACGCACGGCATACTCAAAATGGGACCATCTAGAACAATCGCGTGCCGACGAGCGGAAAAATGTCTGCTAGCAACGAAGCATAGCGGCAGCCGCATGAGAGCTGCTGTAATGGCATTGGGGGTATTCCCCGCAGCGCGCGGACTCGGAAGGAAACCCGACAAAGGGAAAAAATGTGTCTGACACGTACTGCTGCTTCGCATAGCACGCGAAATCCGCAGAGCCTAACAATGCAGATAGAGAGAGCGGTCAAAGCGAAACCATACTGATTCTACCGCCTTTCGGTCCTAGTTAGCGACAACGTTGGGGGTCTTAGAATTCCAGTGGGCCAATCTCTGGTCAAGGCACATTGGAAGAAACACAACTATGTTGCAGAACTGAGCGGAAATACCAATCACTAGCAATGAATCCGGGCATCCTGGTGCTTCTGAAGTGATGACCAGTAGCAAGAGACCGCGCGCGACCCAAAACAATAGGGTTGCTGGCAAAGAGAACCCTTAGCGCTAATGATGGCACCACATTTTTCAAGACAACCCGTAGCTGACCAACGAGAAGTCGATGCTACCACGTAAACCCGCATAGACGCTTCCAGTGAGCAAATGTTGCAGAGCAATAGCCGGAACTCTACGCCCTAGGCTAACCTATGTTCTGTATATCAGCTTTGCACAGAAAGTATATTGGCGATTTAACAGGATATTCATTGGCTCAATGCGAGTTAACGATCGTGAGCGTTAAAGATACGGACAGGCTCCCAGTCTGAAGCGCGAAAGCAAATTAAACCCTCATAGTGGAACCTTGCTTCTCGAGGTTTCTAAGCAGCGTTGCTACGAATTCTCTGCAAATGAGTTCGGGCTAGGGTCGCCACCAACGAAGCGAATTGGCGTTCCGCTAGTTCGAACAGGCAGACGCTTGTTTATCCAATAGCATTTGATGCTTGAAACAACAATAATTGTTTGCTGAATAGATGCGCGTAAACAGCTAATGCCACTAAGCCGAATTTTACGCTATGGGATCCCTGCAGCCACAGCGGGGTAAGTTTGACAGACGTCTGCACTCATAATGTTCTAAATATTCTACAAGCAACTCTTTGCTTTTTCTCTACAAACACTAGATTTTCGTCGAAACCTTGCTGAAAAAGTTGGGAAAAGTTCCGGGAGGCTTGTCCTAGTAAATTTAGTGCCCACAATGCTCAGGTGCTGCTTTCGCACATTCGTACATTTTAGGCTTTGTTACTACCTTTGGCCCGGACCAAGAGTCGACGACAATTCCATCCTCTTCGATCCGTGCGAAGCCGTCGATATGCTGAACGTCGGCAAAGAACTGCCGAAAGTGATCCGATGTCTGGAAGCACTGGACCACCTAAGACGTACGAGCCTTGCACTTACTATATCTGTCTATTGCTGTATTTTAGTTGACGAATGCCGGCACTGTATCGAGCGGCTGAACGACGCCGGCTGGGTCCGCTTAGCGCTGCAAGGGAGCGAGCTGTGCACGTTGCTGAAAGACAGATACGAGAAGCATACGGCTGCACAGGACGAGCACGATATTGACCAGCTGCTCAGTGAAGTAAGAGCTTTGCCAGTACCGTCAGACCTTAGCTTGACCATAACAGGCGTGTTGATGGATACCGATGCTGGTTTTTAGCTTCAACTGGACGAGCAATGGGCGAAAGCTCTCAACTGGTACTCGATCAACATCTGCTCTGAAGAGGATCTCTCCTGCGAGGACCTGCGGGAACCGCAGCCGATCGTTCGCAAACGCTCCAAGACGGAGAAGCTCGTTAAGCTGCTGCAAGTGCTGCTGTTCAAGTCCGAGGTACACACCTATATTGCTTTCTCATGATAACTAACTGCCGTTTCAGTACGGCACCGGTGCTACGCTGGTAAAGGAGAACGTTCTGCATGTGCTTTACGCCGTCTTCCAAAAGTACCACGAGTCCCGGAAGGACATCTCGATGATCGTGCTCAAAGTGCTCTCGAATATCGCGGAGGATTCCTTCTACTGTGCAGAAGCAGTAGCGCGATCAGGTCAGTCGTAAACGACAACGCTCTATCAAGTGATTGATTCAGAATGGCTACCTCTCCTCGCGGACCTCATTAACCAACCGTTCCACCAAGAGGAAGCCGTTCTCGCCCATAAGGTCTGCATCAACCTGCTGTACAGCCTCGGCGCCGAACGATACAAACTACCGCGTGACCTCTACGAGCTTCATCGACCACCGCCTGGAATCGAACCAGTGCTAGACGTCGTGTTCATTCACGGGATGCGCGGAAGCGCCTTTCGGACGTGGCGGCAAAAGGATAACCCGAAGGCGGTGCAAACGACCCAGTTCTGGCCAAAGGTACCTTGAAGCCGTAAGCTCAACGACTCATGCGCACTTGTTATGTTTAGGACTACCTCCCGCATGATATTCATGCACCGGTACGAATACTCGCGGTCGACTACATGTCGCATTTTCTGCAGTTTGGCACCGTCATGGAAACTGTTGCGGACCGCTCGGAGAAGTTCCACAGAGCTTTCCGCGAGGCTGGTGTCGGCGAGCGACCGGTGGTCTTCGTCTGTCATAGCATGGGAGGAATCCTGGCGAAGCGAATGCTACTAGGTGAGAGACAATGGACCCATATTGCGCTCTAATGAGTTGGTTCAGTTGTTACACTCATTTCATTCAGACAACGAAGAAGTTCGGAAGAAAACGCTCGGTGTCCTCTTCATGGCCACTCCACATCGCGGCACGCCAGTCGCCTCCGCCTACGCCTACTCGCTGCTGCGGCCCACCGAGGACTTGAAGATGCTCGGTATCGAAAGCGCTATCAACCGGAAGCTTCATGAAGACTTCTGCGCCATCGTGAGCAATATTCCCCTCATCGTTACCATGCTGGAGAAGCGGGAGACCCGGCTGCTCGGCACGAGTCGCATGATCGTCCCGTCGGAATCGGGCGCGTTCATCGCAAGAGGCGCAGAGGACGTTCGTCACATCGGCGCTCTGTACCACATCGACGAGCACCACCACAACATCTGCAAGCCGGCGGACAGGCATTCTCCCAACTACTGGGTCATCGTGAACTTCGTCAAGGACGCACTTCGTCTTACCGGACAAGTCAAGAACTAACCTGATTTTCTTTCATGCGTGCAATCAACTAGAGCCATACCAATGCTTTATTAGCCGCTGCCAGACGCGATTCTATGCGTTGACAGCGACCATTTCTGCCCACCTACCTAATGTATCCTATGTACAACGCTGTACAGTGCTTTATCTCACCACCCGGTTCACTTTTTTCCGCGGTGCTAAACGTACTTGGCCTGATTCGGACGTCTTTCCGTGAATGTACTTACCCGTGCCTCAGTATGCTTAGCTTATGTCTAGCAAGCTTGTTCTCGTAGCTAGTTAAAGAAGCTAATAAAGGAATTCGGCATTAGTCCTAGGCCTTAGACCAATACATCTACAGCTCTGCTAAACGACAGTCGAAACAATCGGCATACTAGTATGTTGGCGTAGACGCGAAATGTCAAAAACCATAGTAGATACACGTCCATACAGGCCCTAACATGACTTTAGCTCATCTTAGAAGACTAATCGGCTGAGTGACGAGAGTAGCTTTGTAGCGCAAAATCTTTTTCTAACAAAGAATCGTGTGTTATACTCCAGCCTAGTTAAACTCAAAATTTGCCGAAGCGTAGTTAAACTCATTAAACGACGATCCCGAGTGATTTTGGTTAGGAAGCCTCTGTTGGTTACAGGGTGATCATCGAATTTCAGAACCGGTAGTTTCACACTCTCTTGGCGAGAAGCACGTGCTCGGCCAGCTCGCTTTTCGTCCACTTGCCCCCACATTGCTCATCTTGAAGGGCAACCATGGCAGGCCGAACATACAATTAGTCATTCGTCGACGTTCCGACGCTCGAAGGTAGCGATTTCAAGCCGCACCTGTAATACATGCCGTAGTTTCCGGTTCGCTGAACAGGCTCTTCCATGGGCAAAAAAGTGCGCCCATTCCGCCAACGGCAAGATTCGTCCACTCGGCGGCTTCCTGTTCTTTGACGAAGGCGAAAGTTGCCCTCAGGTTCGACGCATGCGAAGTGACCCACTGACCGGCGGCTACAACATGCGCTGCCGCTGGCGCGAAGGCGTTTAACCTTCGGCTAATGGCGCGTGAAAAGTTTCGACGCCGTCCGTNCGTTGCCCCAGCCCGGCTGTGAATTTTTGGGGAGGGGGGTCTATTAGGTGGGGGGGTCTATTAGAGGGGGGGGTGTTTATTAGAGGAAATACGGTAGGCGATTTTTCAGGGCCGCATGTTGGACACTCTGTTAAAGAGACCACCGATAGAGCAATGCATACCGAGCATGCTTAAAGTACGCTACACTTCAGACAAAACGGTCACAGCTGCTCGAACGCGTGCTTTCAAGGATTTTCGATACTCTTTGAAGAAAAAAGGAGCGCTGTCAGCTGCAACGCCCAAGTGGGCACTTATGTCTCGCCATGGAGGTTAGCGACACGGCTGCTAGGAACCGACGTCAACCCGAGGAACGCCTCTCGAGCGGTTGACGTCCGCCGGCGGCACCAAGAGCGAAGGTCAATAGGTCAGGCCGGGAAAAGAGAAGCCGCCTACAGGTCCCGTGAGAACGGGAAGACGTTCACCGCACGAACTCAGCTGTTCCAGCTGATCTCGAAAGAGCGGATACGCGAGTTTCGGGTATGCAAGAGGAATAGGAAACCAAAAAAACACCCGTACGCATATTTTAGTGAATGGATTAATGATCAAGAACCACATTTAGCCTATCTGAACATACAAAATGGCGCGTACTACTCCTACCACCTATCGTATTTGTCTACCGGGACCTGGAAGTGTCCCACAGGAGATAATTGGTCTTTACGGAGCAGCCGACGCAGAGCATACTTAAAATGGGATCAACTGGAACAATCGCGTGCCGACGAGCGGAAAAATGTCTGCTAGCAACGAAGCATAGCGGCAGCTGCGTGAGAGATGCCGTAATGGCATTCGGGGTATTCCCCGCAGCGCGCGGGCTCGGAAGGAAACCCGATAAAGAAAAAATATGTCTGGCACGCACTGCTGCTTCGCATATCGTGCGAAACCCACAGCGCTACCTAACACCACAAATAGAGAGCGCCCGAAGCGAAACCATGCTGATTCTACTGCCTTTCGGTCCTAGTTAGCGACAACATGGGTGGTCGTAGAATTTCAATGAGCCAGTCTCTGGTCAAGGTTTATTGGAAGAAGCACAACTATGATGCAGAACTTGGCGGAAATACGAATCACTAGCAATGAATCCCGGTATACTCGTGTTTCTGAAGTGATGACCAGAAGCAAGAGACCGCGCACAACCCAAAACAATAGGGTTGTGACAAAGAGAACCCTTAGCGCTAATAATGACACCACATGTTTCAAGACAACCCGTAACTGGCCAACGAGAAGTCGATGCTACCACGTAAACCCGCATAGACGCTTCCGGTGTGCAATTGTTGCAGAGAAATATCCGGAACTCTACGCCCTAGGCTAACCAATGTTCTTTGCCTCAGATTTGCAAAGAAAGTATATTGGCGACTCAGTAGGATATTCCTTGGCTCAATGCGAGTTAACGATCGTGGTCGTTACAGATACGGGCGGGCTCCCAGTCTGAAGCGCGAAAGCAAATTAAACCCTCACAGTGGAACCTTGCTTCTCGAGGTTTCTAAGCAGCGTTGCTACGAATTCTCTGCAAATGAGTGTCGGGCTTGGGTCGCCACCAACGAAGCGAATTGGCGTTCCGCTAGTTCGAACAGGCAGACGCTTGTTTATCCAATAGCATTTGTTGCTTGAAACAACAATAATTGTTTGATGAATAGATGCGCGTAATCAGCTTAATGCCACTAAGCCGAATTTTACGCTATGGGATCCCTGCAGCCACAGCGGGGTAAGTTTGACAGACGTCTGAACCCTTAACGTTCTAAACCTTTAAAAGTTTACTTTTCGCATGCACAAGCTTTCCTTCTAAATTCGCAGAAAATAAGCCACATATTTTGCCTTTCGGAGAGCCAGTTGGTCTGTTTGTTTTGCTTGAAAATCGTTGACTCTTTGCTTGTCCAAACCAAAACGCTGGGTTTGTCCTAGTAAATTAGTGCCTAGAATTGTCAAGCGCTGCTTTCGCACATTCGTACATTTTAGGCTTGGTTACTACCTTTGGCCTGCACCTAGAGTGGACGACAACTCCATCCTCTTTGATCCATGCGAAGCCGTCGATATGCTGAACGTCGGCAAGGAACTACCGAAAGTGATCCGATGTCTGGAAGCACTGGACCACCTAAGACGTACGAGCCTTGCACTACTATATCTATCTATTGCTGTATTTTAGTGGACGAATGTAGGCACTGTATCGAGCGGCTGAACGACGCTGGCTGGGTCCGCTTAGCGCTGCAAGGGAGCGAGCTGTGCACGTTGCTGAAAGACAGATACGAGAAGCATACGGCTGCACAGGACGAGCACGATATTGACCAGCTGCTCAGCGAAGTAAGAGTTTAGCCAATGCCTTGCGCTAGAGAATTCCAAGCTATTCAGACCTTAGCCTGACTACAACGTATTAATGGACACCGATCTTAGCTTCAACTGGACGAACAATGGGCGAAAGCCCTCAACTGGTACTCGATCAACATCTGCATTGAAGAGGATCTATCTTGCGAGGACCTACGAGAACCGCAGCCGATCGTTCGAAAACGCTCCAAGACGGAGAAGCTCGTTAAACTGCTGCAAGTGCTGCTATTCAAGTCCGAGGTACACACCTATATTGCTTTCTCATGCTGATTAACTGCCGTTTCAGTACGGCACCGGTGCTACGCTGGTGAAGGAGAACGTTCTGCATGTGCTCTACGCCGTCTTCCAAAAGTACCACGAATCCCGGAAGGACATCTCGATGATCGTGCTTAAAGTGCTCTCGAATATCGCGGAGGATTCCTTCTACTGTGCTGAAGCAATAGCTCGATCAGGTCAGTCGTAAACGACAGCACTCTATCAACTGATTAATTCAGAATGGCTACCTCTCCTCGCGGACCTCATCAACCAACCGTTCCACCAAGAGGAAGCCGTTCTCGCACATAAGGTTTGTATCAACCTGCTGTACAGCCTCGGTGCCGAGCGATACAAGCTGCCGCGTGATCTCTACGAGCTGCACCGGCCACCGCCTGGAATCGAACCAGTGCTAGACGTCGTGTTCATTCACGGGATGCGCGGAAGCGCCTTTCGGACGTGGCGGCAAAAGGATAACCCGAAGGCGGTGCAAACGACCCAGTTCTGGCCAAAGGTACCTTGAAGCCGTAAGCTCAACGACTCATGCGCACTTGTTATGTTTAGGACTA
>JNEY01000032.1:270665-302278 GCA_020875895.1 Aphelenchus avenae | reverse complement strand
GCTTCCTGTTCTTTGACGAAGGCGAAAGTTGCCCTCAGGTTCGACGCAGGCGAAGTGACCCACTGACCGGCGGCTACAACATGCGCTGCCGCTGGCGCGAAGGCATTTAACCTTCGGCTAATGGCGCGTGAAAAGTTTCGACGCCGTCCGCGGCTTGAGACACGGCGCTGGACAAATGTCCACGCCGCGCGGGTGGACAGCGTTTATTTGCGTAAGCCGTTCGTCGTCGGAGGCGTGCCTTCTCCTTCCGTCCAGCCGCCGACCGGCGAATGCCTTCCGGTCAGCGCGCCGTCAAGCGTAAGAAAGCGAAAATTC
The DNA here is from genome assembly GCA_020875895.1 of Aphelenchus avenae. NCBI lineage: Eukaryota > Metazoa > Nematoda > Chromadorea > Rhabditida > Aphelenchidae > Aphelenchus > Aphelenchus avenae. The sequence goes on along the minus strand of JNEY01000032.1, from coordinate 301,963 downwards.
CTGCAGCACCGTAAGATATCATCCGGACTTTCGCTAGCCGCCCTTGAAGTACGATTTCGGCGCGACTGCAACTAGTTCTCTTATTCGATTCACTGATCAACTGTACCATGATAATCCGACGAACTGTGAGGACATCCGGGTGGCATCGGTGCCTTAAAGGCTTGCTGCCCGTGATCCTCTTGCTGATGATGAGGAACAGCCCAGCGGTAGCATGTCTTCCTAATGGTAAGTGCTAAGAAGCACTCTGGACAGACCCCAGATGTTATTACTTGAGCTGATGCTTGACATGGGATTAGGCGAAGTATACATCGTCACCCAGTCCAAAGCTGCAGTACCCTGGTGGAGGGAGCGGGTCATAGTGCATACATAACCGTTATTTGGACAGAGTAGAGCATAAGAGTGAACTCTACACGAACAGGCCTTGCTGCCGGGAGCATGCTTGAGTCAGCGGATGTTGCAGAAGCCCGACTACTCTGCTAAGATCGACGTTTCGTTCATTCACCACAGTGCATAAACACGTGCAACTAGAAGGCTTATGCGTCCTCGTTCATTTAGGCGTTGCTTGCAACTGCGCAATGAATCCAACCTGCCGAACGTGTCTACCACCACCGCCTCCACCGCCGCCCGTATGCGATTGTGGAGCACCTGCTGCTGTGGCAGCATCACCTCAATGCCCTCCGTGTCCTGCGCCTGCAAGTTTCAGCAACGACGGTAACATTTGTGTTGGCACCAACATTAAGCCTGTGTGCCCTTTTTTAGTTAACTCATTCAACTACCAAGCCCCCGCTAACTATCAGCCCCCGAACACCGAGCTGTTCCCTAGCTTCCACTCAGGATCGGCAGAAAATTACGTCGCGCCACCACCGCCAGTTCCGTCCGCTCCATTAGCGTCGCCTCCACCGAGTTACTCGATGTCCGGTCCGGGATTCATTGAAGTACCACCACCGCCACCGTCGGCACCGACGTATCCTGCATCCTACAATCCTGCGCCTTCACCGGTAAGTACGTTGAAGCGAAGTCATTGATGATGTTGCTTAGAGTCTTACGGGTCATCACCGGGCCGTATGTAGGGGGAAGGTGCACGTTTTGTGGTATCAATTTTAGAAAGAAGGTATATTCTAAATCAAAACAAGGTCTGCCCTATAGGGGTATGGTGGACAGTATTAGGCGAATAGCTATTGTAACGTTATTTTTGGAGCCCGTTTTGACCTAGTTTGGCTCAGTGAGGCCCCACCTTTACTTTCCTTTTCTCTTCCACTCGCTCACCAACCTGGAATCCTTAGTGCGGCCATTGTTCATCGATATACTGGAAATGGCACTTTTTCAGGCAATAGTTCCGACGTACAACCAGCCATCGGGAAACTATCTACAACCTCCTCAGGAATCCTATCGCCTAGCGCATTCTCATCACGATCAGTATCAGTTCCCACCTCAGTCAGCGGCACCGCCCGCGCCACAACCGTCGCCCTACCCACCGCCAGTCCCTGCACCGCCACCTCCGCCCACCGGTAGCTATCAGGCCCAGCCGCCTTCGCCGTCCGCACAACCTTACGCTGGCGGCGCACAAAGCGGGGGATCCTCGTTCAAGCTCTACGTGGAGCCGCATCCGCAGCATCCACTTTCTCCACCACCAACGGACCCGCCAGAGCCAGAGGCGCCGACAAATGTCGCTTACTCACCGCTTCCGGAGGTATCAACCGCGGCGACGTATTTTGCGTCGACCGAAACGAGTGAGTTGTAAAATTGCATGCACGTAATATCGAACTCAGAACCTGTGCTGGGCATCAACGTTAGCATACTTTAGCAGACCTAATGGGTCTGCAAAGCCTCCCAATGCTTGTTCATAAATGAGTGGACATATGCACATGCACTGACTGAAGCCTCTGTAGGCCATCATGGAGCGAGTCCACCTTCGGCGCGGCCAGTAGCCACGCCATCATCGTACCAAGTGCCGACTACTGCTGCCTACACGGTTACGTCTCCATACGTGGAAGAGCACTCGTCGGAAGAACATCATAGCGTTGAGCCGTACCACACATTCACCAATCAGGTATCGTGGACGTCCACTTCGTCTGTCTTTTGTTAAACAACTGAGTGTAACTTTGTCTCTTTAGATCTGTACCGGCGTCTCGCTCGGTCGATCTATGGAACCGTCTATGTCCGCCATAGCGGAAAAGTGCTCCATCGTCAGTTGCGGCGCTGCAAACGTCCGAACGTTGTCGGGAAGCGGTTACGAAGCGACGTACCTCAAAGACGCTGGCTCTAGGCGTGAGCGACAAGGCTACGACTGTATGATGAGTACGTTCATCAACTGCCATGTACTCCGCAAAACGATAGGGTCATAATTACTTTGTCATCCCTAGTTGCGAAGACGCTACGTATTTCACCTTGTGCAGTCCTTACAAGCCGAATGATGGCATCCCTCATTCCCTGCTTCCAAGCACAATCAACGTTGAATCTGTGTTTTAGTGGTTAGTTCGGACGGGAAAAGCGGCAGCGGCTTCGTCCGATCACATGCAGAGTACCACAAGGAGAGCATCAACAACTTGGCGAGACGACGATCACCCGTGGAATTTCGGCCCACTAAGTTTCGCTTCGCCACGATTGAGCCCAAGGGATCGTACGTTTAATACGGCACTCCTGTACGTCAGTATTTGTGCTCTTTACCTTCTTCCGTTGTTGTAATTTTTGGCGTTTGTGAATAAGATTACGCTTGGTTTTGACTCCTCATCGAATAAGCTTATATGCGTAGGGACGGCTAATGCTACATCCAGAAATATCCCAGGCTCTCTAAGTGACGCTCCACCCGATGCGCCCGGTTTCGCCAAAAAATCGCAAATAACATGCTTATCAGTAGAATTTCAGCTTTAACATCGCTGGGTAAACAATTTTTGAACCGAAGTTGCTTGCTTTGCGTATTGATCCTGCGTTCGTTAAAACATATGGGTTCCTTTGGTGCGTTTTCATTAAATAGAGAAGTGTATATCTGCGGGGAATTTGGGAGCTTGCCATCCCAGAACCGGTCATCCTATCTATCCTAAACATGTCGTTTTCTTCGATTAGAAGCGGAGGCCACGTACTGACCTTGTGCGTAGGCCTATGCCAGCCTGATTTACCCATTAAGAGTTCAGCAGCAGAGAATTTTAGTGGACCGCTTGACGATAAATAATGCGACGAACGTTTTAGGAGATAAATGCACGCCCTCGCATTAGTTATTGCTGCTTTTGCTGTAATACCGTGCGCAGCACCGCCGGTACCTACAGCAATACCGAGTACGCCAACAGTTTCGGCTTTGCGTTTTTCTACCGTTTCGCCACAGGCCTCAACCCATGTAATCGACGCCACGTAAGCTGGACCTTTTGTGCGACAATATTTTCGGCTTAGCGCTCGCAGCTGGTTGCTGCAAGTGGTGCGCGTCCTGTTAGTCTTCGGAATGGTCGTCGCCATCGGCTTCTACCTGTGTAGTGAGAAGTCGCCATACTTCGTAATCTTGTTTCTCCTTTTCTTGTGCCTCTTTCTTCTAGCTTCTCCGACGAAGGAGACCGATGGCGAAAGGTATATACCTGGGTACCCAATCAGAGCCCGTTGGAGTTGCAGATGATTTAACAGGTAAAATTTAGTACCTACAGCTGGCCTGCACTCGTCGTATCAGGGCTTCTTGTGCTCGGCATGGTCTCTTCTATCGGGTGCTACTTATGGGGTACGAACACACCTTACTTTATCCTTGTGTTCATGCTGCTTCTGAATATTATGCTGTTGATTTGGAAGCCTATTTCGCTATTCTAATCATCTGGAACACTGAGGTTAGAAGGACGCTTCAGTAAATGTGAATGACATTCGTTTGTCACGGTATCGCCAGCGTAGATTGCTGGCAATGTGGGTATGTTCCGTCGGTCAGCGCATAGCGTCGGCCATTTTATCCAATGCTTAACGTGACGCCTGCACGGCCAGATTCACCTCTACCTACATGATTCTTTGCTACGGATTCGAATCCCCGATATTCGCTTGACATAAGTTTTGGATGACCCCTAACAACTTAGAACTAAGTTATTGTAGAGTTAGGAACCGTTTTATTCCGAGATTATTGTTTAAAACTCATAGAGAGAGCGTTAGAAAAAAGTGATTGTGATGTTCGTTGTCGCTTGCTGAAGGAAGTGCGATCGTTCTTCATGCGCTGTCGTCGTCACTGATCGAGGCGTGCTTCTCGAAGTATTCGAACAGCTCGTCCTTGTACTGCTCTCGGACGTCTGAGTAGCTCATCACCATTATTTTGTCTTGCCTGCAATAACCGAGAATGACTACTCAACCAGTACGCCTCAAACGGATGCCTCTAGGAGACTAGGTTTGGCGGACAAAGTGTTCGGACTATGTCAGTTTTGGCTAGGCACTTTTCTGTTTAGAATCAAAGTAACAGGCAAACGGGATTCGAAGGACTATACTCAAAGGTTCTTCAGCCCGGGTCAGTATCGCAGTACATACATCTGAATGGCGAAATCCATGTCGCGGACACTCTTCGGTTTCTTCGTAGCCTTTGCCTTCTCGTCTTTGTCGTCCCCACCGAGGTACGGGCCGAGCACGACGACTTCGCCGCTCTAAACAAGACACTAGTTGGTATTGTAGCGGGGATTGTACCCTCTGCTTTTCGAGGTAGCGCTTGATTTCGCTTGGTGGGATCTTCGTCGCACTTTGGTAGGATTCGCTGAAATCGAAGCCTTAGTTATCAGTAGCAGTCACAATGATGCCGCCTATTGTGGAAATAAACAAGGCCCTTACCACCAGCGAACCTTGTACCAGATCTCCCTTTTGCCTTTATGAACCTCCGCCTTCGGACCTCCAATGACGCCCTTGATCTGTTTGTCTTTGGGGAGTTTCGACGATGATGCCATGAATAAAGTGGCTAAACGTTAGTCTTCAACGCAATTCATAAAAGAAATAATGCAGCAAGCAATAGCGCGAATGAGTAAAAAAATTAATAGAATATCCGCAGGTCCAAGCCACGGCTGTAACTATGAAGAAATCGTTGGATAGCTAGCCCGCTGGCTGTTGACCGCGCTTAATTCACAGCCTGAACGGCTCGCCAAACACAGCGGAAAGAACGGTGATTCATCGATCAGTGGACAAGCGGCATAGCTGCCGGGAACATTAGTGGAGAGGAGGTGATTAGATAACCTAAATTGTCGGTAGGTTTGTCTTATCTTACAAACCTGATGGTCTAGACTCCGAAAAGTTTTATATTGGGCATTTAGTGGTCAGGCTAGCTGGAGCGGATCTCAGAGAAACGGTCAAGGGCACGTAGCACTCTGATTAGAACCACTGCCCTCTTGCTCACACTGAATTTATGCAGAAGAAGACAGGACGTGGCTTGGAAAGTATGTGCCGTCGATAAAGCCACCACGCAACACTGATATGAAATCGACTCGCGATGCATAAATAAGCGTCGACTGAACGGAAGAGATGCTTGCTCGGCATGATCCGATGACATTTGCATCGATCCACATCGCTGACTAGCCAAAACGTATGACTCTCGTACCTCAGCGCTCCAGCGCGTATGACTTATGCAATTTGTGCTGGGTTGCGGATGTACCACACGCCAGACGTAATGCAATGTCCTCCACATCCCCTCGTGGATGGGATAAGGGGAGAATTGTAGGAGAAGTAGCGCCAGAAAAATGCTGTCCGTAGCGAACACAGCGTACTCCATTGGATGGGCTCAAGCTGTTCAGTATTAGATGAGAAAAGTTAGACCGGACTTATTTATTTATAGACTGTATCCTACCCAGGTTCAGTGACGGCTATGTTAACGTCTCCTGTTGCATTGCAACGCTTTTTAGGGGTTTGCTGTTTTCAATCTCGACGTCTGTTGAATTTTCTGTTCTCTTCACATGAATGGTTTGCTAGTGACCCTTTGAGCACGCTGGCCAGAGGTCAGTTGATGCGGCTCTTTTAGTCGACGCATGCGCGCAGCTGTCGCTTGGATGCCGGCCGCTTGCCCACCGCTGGACATTGATTTGGCTCTCACTCCCGGACTTCCAGGAGGCCAAGTAGACCAAGTAGTCCGTACCAGCGGTCGTTTGAAGCGGATCCTAGTCAATGCTTTATGGAGCATACGCCGGCCCCGAGCTTGCTTGAACTAGTTCCTTTGTCTTTTACTTGTGCACTGACCTTCACGATAAAGGTACACGTTCGATGTTCAGCGTCGAAATATGCCAAAAGCGGGCACGTCAATCGGCTCCAGAATTCTCCTTGGCTGCAGTTATTGCTTCGGATGGTTGGTGCCGCCGTTCATATTTTGGCTTCTGGCTTCGTTTACTCCATCTTTTCACAATCGTTTTGACCCAGGTCTAGTTGCGATACGCGAAAACCAGAAGACCAAGGATGACTTCGCCTACAAAGGTTAGGCCGTTATCAACCGAGTGGCGAAAACCTTCTTAATGCTCATAACTGGATATGTAATAGTTTTCATATTTCGATTGCAAAGTGCTTTTGGAATTTGGGAAAACTGAGTCCTTCTACTCCATTTAGTGCAGCCCGCAAAAAATTTTAGTCGTGCCGTGCCTTGCTGACTTACATCTTTTTTCCGAAGACGATTTCAGAGCGTCCTATTCGACAGCAGCCTCCAAGAAGAGCGAAGACAGTGGCAGTTCTCGTGCCTCGACAGGGAATGGCACGCAAGGGCTGCCGAATTAGTGGTCGCAACAACAAATGACCAGTGTCGTGCTTACTGTTCATAACGTTCCCATTGCTTAATCCCATAAGCTATTACTGATGGCATAAATGACGTAGCTACAGCTTGTGGATGCTCGCCTTTGGTTCGAAGTAGGGGAAGCCTAACTGAAATGCGAAAATAGGTGGGCCTAGTAAAACTCTCGGGGGCACATACGGTTACATAGGTTAAAAATCTCGAGGCTCATTGACTGGGAATACTCTCATGTGGGCCACACTTTGGACCCCCTGTATACATACGTTTAGGACAGTTTCGGTAGGTAAGTTTTGACCTGGCCCCCTTGTTCGGTTTCACTTTTCCCCTTTATTAAACTGATGTTTTGCGTGGCCCATATGATCCTCACTTCCCGTATAAATCTATCTCCATCTTGAACCTATCCGACACGTCGAGCTCACATTATTCAAGCGGTTCTGCACAGTAGCTTTGAAGCACGTGCTCCCACCTTTTAAACTAAAATTCAAGCGCGACTTTAACGATACCCGTTTTACTTTCGACTTTAAGGCATATCGTCCGCTTATGCTGCCACTACCGGCTCGATAATGTAATCCGCGCTGAACGCGGTCTGTTGTGCCGTCTGTTGTGGACGACACTTCACGTCTGAATTTACACAGAATTCCGTACTATTTTCGAATGGATGGAAATTACGCGAGTCCCTAAGCTCAGGGAACGTTTCTTAATGCTAGCGACCGGTGATTAATGTAGAATCATAATCATGCCGTCATTTAACATCTACAATCAGGCGTTTTCGTGCTTGACGCCTTCGAACAAAAATGTTTAGGAATCTGCTTAATCATTCGGAAGAGAATCTTGCAATCACGCTTCGTTATTAAAGCGTTACAACAGAGTCACGTCCATCAGTCGACGGCTTCAAATTCATCTGTTGACGATGTTGAGCGCGTTGTGCTTTGCATCCATAGTTACCTCGGCTCTAGCTTGCTCGTCATGGAAGGCACTGATCACGCCACCCTCGAAGGACGGGNGGTAGGATTCGCTGAAATCGAAGCCTTAGTTATCAGTAGCAGTCACAATGATGCCACCTATTGTGGATGAACAACAAACAAGGCCCTTACCACCAGCGAACCTTGTACCAGATCTCCCTCTTGCCTTTCTGGACCTCCGCCTTCGGACCTCCAATGACGCCCTTGATCTGTTTGTCTTTGGGGAGTTTCGACGATGATGCCATGAATAAAGTGGCTAAACGTTAGTCTTCAACGCAATTCATAAAAGAAATAATGCAGCAAGCAATAGCGCGAATGAGTAAAAAAATAATAGAATATCCGCAGGTCCAAGCGACGGATGTAACTATGAAGAAATCATTGGATTGCTAGCCCGCTGGCTGTTGACCGCGCTTAATTCACAGCCTGAACGGCTCGCCAAACACAACGGAAAGAACGGTGATTCATCGATCAGTGGACAAGGAGCATAGCTGCCGGGAATATGAGGAATGGACTTGATTAGATAACCTAAATTGTCGGTAGGTTTGTCTTAACTTACGATGGTCTAGACTCCGAAAAGTTTCATATTGGGCATTTAGTGGTCAGGTTAGCTGGAGGGGATCTCAAAGAAACGGTCAAGGGCACGTAGCACTCTGACTAGAATCACTGCCCCTTTGTTCACACTGAATTTATGCAGAAGAAGACAGGACGTGGCTTAGAAATAGTGTGCCGTCGATAAAGCCACCACGCGACACTGATATGAAATCGACTCGCGATGCTTAAATAAGCGTCGACTGAACGGAAGAGATGCTTACTCGGCATGATCCGACGACATTTGCATCGATCCACATCGCTGACTAGCCAAAACGTATGACTCTCTTACCTCAGCGCTCCAGCGCGTATGACTCATGCTATTTGTGCTGGGTTGCGGATGTACCACACGCCAGACGTAATGCAATGTCCTCCACATCCCCTCGTGGATGGGACAAGGGGAGGGAGAATTGTAGGAGAAGTGGTGTCAGAAAAATGCTTGTCCGTAGCGAACACGGCGTACTGCACTGGTTGTGCTCCCGCTTTTCTGTGTTAGATGAGGAAAGGTTAAACGGACGTATTGATCAATAACCAACCCTGTTAACGTCTCCTTTTGTATTGCAACGCTTTTTAGGGGTTTTCTGTCTTCAACTTTGACGTCTATATCATTTTCTGTTCTCGTCACATGAATGCTTTGCTAGTGACCGTTGAGCACGCTGGCCAGAGGTCAATAGAGGCGGCTCTTTTCGTCGTTGAATGCGCGCAGCTGTCGCTTGGATGCCGGCCGCTTGCCCACCGCTGGACATTGATTTGGCTCTCAGTCCCGGAGACTTCCAGTAGGCTAGTCCGTAGCACCGGATTTTTGAAGCGGCCCCTAGGCAAGGTTTTATGGAGCATACGCCGGTCCCAACCTTGTTTGGGCTAACCATTTCCTTTCCTCTTTTGCACGAACTGTGACTTGAACGATAAAGGTACACGTTCGATGTTCAGCGTCGAAATATGCCAAAAGCGGGTACGTCCATCGGCGATAGACTTCTCCGTGGTTGCAGCTATTGCTTCGGATGGTTCGTGCCGCCTTTCATATTTTGGCTTCTGGCTTCGTTTACTCCATCTTTTCACAACCGTTTTGATCCGGGTCAAGTTGCGATCCGCGAAAAGCAGAAGATCAAGGATGACCCCGCTTACAAAGGTAAGACCGTTGTCTTTGAAACCTGGAAAAAATTGAGACCTTTACCCCATTTAGTGCGGCCCGCAAAAAAGGTTTAGCCGTGCCGTGCTTTCCTGACTTACACCTTTTTCCCAAGACGGTTTTAGAGCGTCCCATTCGACAGCAGCCTCCAAGAAGAGCGAAGAAAGTGGCAGTTCTCGTGCCTCGACAGGGAATGACACGCAAGGGGTGCCGAATTAGTGGTCGCAACAACAAATGATTAGTGTCGTGTTTACTCTTCATAATGCTCCCACTGCTTAATCGCACTTCAGCTATTATTAATGACATAAACGATGTAGTTATCGTTAGTGGATGCTCAGCTTTGGTTCAAAATAGGGGAATCCTATCCGAAATGCACAAATAAATAATGAAAAAAACAAAGGATTCAACTCGAACCAATCCGACACGCCGTGGTCACATTATTCAACCAGTCGTGCACATCAGATTTGACGCACCTGGTCCTAGAGTTCTAAGATCAAATTCAAGCGCGACTTTAATGGTACCCCACTTATACCTTCTGCTAAATAGGCAAGTCGACACGTATGCTGCCGCTTCCGGCTTCAGCACGCTGCTCGATAATGTACTCCTGATATCTAACGTCCTGATTTACACAGAATTCCGTAATATTTGCAAATCACTGAAAGAGGAAACTCCGTGAGTGCGAAGCATGAGGAACGTTTCTTAATGCGAACGATCAGTGATTAATTTGCGGAATCATAATCATGCCGTCATTTGACGAGGCGTTCTCGTGCTTGACGCCTTCGAACAAAAATGTTTGGGAACCTTCTTAATCATACGGGGACAAAAGTGAAACCACGATTCGTTACTAAAGCGTGCCATTAGTGTTACGTTCATCAGTCGACAGCATCTAACTCCTCCGGAACAATGTTGAACCTGTTGTGCTTTGCATCCATAGTTACGTCAGCTCTAGCTTGCTCGTCATGGAATGGCATTGGTCATGCGAACCTCGAAGGACAGGAGCTAGTCGACTACGTCAATAACGCGCAGAACCTATGGACCGTAAGTTGCTGGTCTTCAAATGCACAAGCAGCATGCACCGGACTTAGGCACGACTAAACCCGAGATTCGCAGACGTTCCCGACAACATTCTCACTGGGATGCTCGGCCTGAAGAAGCCGGAGGAGTCAGCGTGGAATGCGATGCCCCGGGCTGAGTCTCGGCTCATGGATATTGAGCTACCGAAAAGGTTCGATCCAAGAGACAAGTGGCCTGAATGCAAAGAGGTCATCGAGAACATCCGTGACCAGTCCGCGTGCGGTAGCTGCTGGGCGGTCGGGGCGGTTGGCGCTATGTCTGACCGTCTTTGCATAGCCAGCAACGGAACAATTCAGGTTAGTTAGGGCCGTGGACCACCCGGACAAGTTAAGTGACCATACAAAAGGTTGGCCACACAAACGCATGGACATGCTGGTTCTCCAATGCACTCAAAATCGGCCCGACAACGTCGCAGCCCTCAAGTTTAGGTCTCTCTGTCTGCTGACGATTTGATCAGTTGTTGTGGGCCGCTGTGTGGAAGTTGTGATGCAGGATACTCGACCTTAGCGTGGCAGTACTGGCGGACGGACGGCATCGTCACTGGCTCGAACTACACAGCAAAGTCAGGTTGCAAACCCTATGCGTTCCCTCCTTGCGAGCACCACACCAACAAGACCACTTACCCCAAGTGCAGCAAAGAGGACTTCCCGACTCCGAAGTGCGAGAAGAAGTGTCAGAACTCGTACAACAAGAGCTACGCAGAGGATAAATATTACGGTACTGCCGTCTTATTGTTTTTGCCCGGCACTGTTGGATGGTCTAGGTCTCAACTCCTATCAAATTGGATCGACCGTTGAAGAAATTCAGAAGGAGCTTATCGCAAATGGTCCAACTGAAGTCAGCTTCATAGTCTACAAGGACTTCTTCCATTACAACAAAGGCATCTACCAGGTAACAGTCAGTCAGCTCCATTGCCCGACAACTAGCCGTTTGTTTCGCATGGGCTCGGGAAAGCTGTGGTTTAGCACACCGCTGGAGCACCTGTCGGTGGTCACGCTGTGCGTCTTGTCGGTTGGGGAGAAGAGAACGGCACTCCGTACTGGTTCATCGCCAACTCCTGGAACTCCGACTGGGTACGTTTCCACGAAGCTTGCTGCAAATTACTATACTGAAGTGTTCGCACGTATATTGTTTAGGGAGAGAACGGCTTTTTCCGTATAGTCCGTGGCAAGGACGAGTGCGGCATTGAAAGCAGCGCTATCGCGGGTCTGCCCAAGCTTCCATAAGTCTAAGGACCCGGTCAAACGACGTTCTTCCTTCTTCCATGCGCTACTAAACCGATTCGTTGGATGAAAGTAAAACAAACCATTTGTAGGAACGCTTTAATGACAAGTACATCAACTTGTTATAAACTAACTACTTTAATTCAACAGCCTTAGGACTGAACGGTTTCTGCGTATCGTCGGAGACTAGTTAACATGGGCTCGTATCCTGTCTCTTTGTCAAGAGTCTTAGCATGTGTTGTTTTGTACATCGCCAAAGCATCGCACTGACCATATGGGGCAAGTGCGGAAAACGGACCCGGAACAGCATGCACCGTCTGAATCAACACCGCGGCGTAGTCAATTCGGGGTCCTCTAAAACAGACGTTGTTTTAAGTCTTGTACTATTTCCGCAGGCCGTCGACGTTTGTGTTGACCATGCCCGTCGAACTCGGACACGTGAATGTGTAAGTATTTCAAGCAAGAGGCTTGTGAGTTTTCGGACCTTTGTAAACGGTTTCAAAAAATAAAGCAGCAATTGTGCCAGGTCAGGGCATACTAGGAAAAGTTCTTTCAGATCGAGAAAAGTTGAAAGGCTTTCATGCTTCCGTCCCCCCCCCCCCTCCCCCGGGTCACGACGACACAATGCCCATGACCGGCAGCCATATTGCACACCACCGTGCCATAAGAACGCAGGCACGTTCTCACCTTTTTATATACTTTTTAGATCACGTCGCCTGCTGCTTCTCCTTGTCGCCTACACGTTCTTCTGTATCGCCCTGACTGCGCTGATCGTCCTCTTCTGCAACCAATGCTCTCGAGATCGAAGGAAACGACTTAAGGTCCACGAGGAAGCAACGAAGCCGTCGGTATCCGATGCTTGGGAGCTGCGGAAAACGAGGCCGGTGCAATGCAAAGAGGTCTACGCTATCGCTGTTTGATTGTGAATCCTACTAACGTCGTCTACTACTTAAAATATCACGCGTCGTTTAATAAAGTGCCCTCTCGCGTGATACTCCCCTTTACACTACGCCCCTAGGGCTCTTTACGACTTTTCGGGACAGCGGGGTCGAAAACGGATTGTGTTATTAGAGAACTTCGTCGCGCTCCGAAAGCGTTCACATCCAACCCGAAATCTCTGTCTTCACAACTTCGGATGGTAAATTTCATTACGCCGAGCCGGAACCATCTGTTTTGTGCGGTCGTCGATGTAATGGTATTCTCGTCCGTTTGCCCCAGTACACAACCTCATTATGCATGCGTTAGTCCTCGTTAACGCACGTGGAACGAGCCCTGTTTATAGGAGAGGAGTGACGCAGTTCACCTGGAATCGCAGGTGCACGCTTTGCTTTGTTGCTTCTTCTAAGCGTCGCCCGCTTAAAGCAAGTGTTTGTCTAAGCAATAATTGTTTATCCACAAAGCAGCGATGGCTTATTCTCGGTGGAACGTCGGTTGATTCGACGCAGCCGGTTAGCTGAAGAACGTCTACGTCAGATCTTTCTTTCACAAAATTCTTCTTTACTAACGCTTTTAATGGCATTTGGATATGAAATTGCGGCAAGAATATGGACGTATCGAAAGAGCTCGCAAATAACAACGTGTCGTCCGTAAATGCTCCCTACGAACATGTTGTTTCTTTAGCGATTTTCTGAAAAAATTTCCATGACAACCATGGATCCTTGTTTATGCTCATTAACGCTGCATGCCGAACATACCTATTTACAGAAACTTTCAGTAATGCCGAGAGCACTAATACTACGACGCCGGTCAAAAGGGCAACGCCAGAAGCCCGAAGCGTGCGTTCTCTGACTCAGCTATTCGGGCATGCCGCTAAGGGACGACTGCTTGGAAGCTTGTCCGAAATTTGTTGTGTTACTGCATTAGTTGTACTGCCTTGGTGTACAGCTCCCGTTTGGTCGCTGAAATCAAATGCCCATCGAAGTTGGTAATGTTGATATGTAAGTCCGTTTCTCTGTTTGACAGATGCGTCACTAGTTTGATCGAGGGTTGCAAATTTGCTAGGATTGTCTAAACTGTTGAGTAAAATTTGAAACTTGAGCGGGCATAAAGAGATGAGGAACAAGCTTGTTTAAGGATGTTATTTATGTTTTGTTAATGGCGGGGATATTAATTATTACGTCATGAACGACAGACGGATCGTCGGTGCCGTTGCAATCTAATAGTGCAATCCCTGCATAAAAATGTTTTGCACAAAAAAGTCATGTTGAAATGCGTTTTAGCGCATGGTTAGGCGTTCCACGTATACCTCATTTCTTACCAAGTTTTCTAAAGTTAGTGCCGAAGCCAACGGGAGAGAGAAAACAAGCACAGCATTTCGGAATGGCTGTTTTCCGGGAACCATCAAAAGGTAATGACGTCGGCGGTCACTATTAGGGGAANCGACGGGACGCAGGATTTCCTTCGCCTTCTGCACGGCACCATAATAATGCCGTGACACAATTTCGCATATGTCGAGGGTCGATCGCGGCAGGAACCGAATGGCGTCGAGGAGGATGTCGAGCGGTAGGGCGTTACGAGGTAGCATCGCTGAATGGCGCATGTTTGAAGCAAAGTCAGCGCTAAGAAAATTTAGCTGATTAACGTCAGGAGCAGGCAAGAGTCATCTTAAATGCATTTGGTCGCAGTGCCTTCAAACGGTCAGCTCGACGTCGATGGCCGTAGATTACGAGAAAGTTTTCCTGTCACTAGTACACAAACTAAGTGATTCAACCATTTAATCTTGGTTGCTGGACGAATCGCAAGGGTAAGCCTCGTTTGTGTTCTCGCTCTCGACTGCACGTCTAGAGGTCGGCGTTTGAAACGGTGGAGTTCGGTAGACGTGCATGAGAAAGGCTTGTTTGTTCATCTTCCAACGCTCTTTGTTTAGGCCCAAACGAAGAGTCGGTAACATATTAACCCTGATCATATCATTTCTTAAACAGAGCATATCTACCGTTAAACTTTGTCTGGGAAAAGTTTAGCGGACGTTGTTGCACAGAACAACCGATGCTGACGCGAGGCTCCTCAAAGAAATGCACATTAATCCCAGTGTTCACCTGATTAGTGTTTATCGCACTCGAGAGCTTCCTGGGGAACTTTTAGCTTCTCCGGTATCGCTCTACTGAACGTAGATGTGCCTCAAACGAGCAGAGCTAGGAACGAGGATTTGAAATATGATCGGCGCTCTGGACTAGGTGAGACACCGCCTCACGAGAAAGCTACGTGTCCAGACGAACTGGGCACAGAACCAGAAGAAGCGCAAGAAAGATCTTCTCAAAACTGTTAGAGTGCATCATGAGCCGCGATTAAACTTGCTTCTTCTCACTTCCAATTAGCTGTAACGGAACTTGAGCAGGATCCGACGACGTAACGTGTGCCGTAAAATGCATTCTCATTGCCTTTGTCTCGGTCTAACTAGACAAGACAAGCATCGGCGAAGATGTAAACTCTAATCCGAAACCGCGCAACAAAAGGAAGAATCGTCAGTCTTCTATCGACATTCGAAATGCACGAATTTATTCGATTCAACAATTTCACAGTCAGAAACGGGTTTGTTCTGCAGTGCCAAAAGCACTCGGTTCGTTTTGTGGCAAATCGCTGCACACAACTTCGCCATTCGTTTCCTTCTCAATCCACGCGCACTGGCTGCTCACTCGAGCGAAGTTGATGTTCGTTCCATAGCCTGAAGAGCAGACGCCAACTTGGAACCAAGTGCCCTTCCGGTTGATCATCAGAGGGCCGCCGCTGTCTCCCTGCAGTTCAAAACCGTTTTACCTACTAGACTAGAAGAGCCTACATTGTGGATTGTTCTCATGTTCTGTCCCGCACAGAAGTAGTTTTGTGGGTTTATCTGTCCGCCGTGTCTAAAACAATTGCCCAGCGTCGTAGCACCGATTTGCGTAAAGAGCAGAGCAATTTCTTTCTACGGGCACTTACCCGCAATTTCGCCGGAACGGCATAATATTCTCGTAAGCAACGTTGGTGCTTTCCCAATCAGTGGCGTTCACCGGGGACTCAGGCCCTTCGATATGAAGAACTGGGTCGCTCAGTTGGGAAACCGCAACTAACTGTTTATGCCGCCCCAGCCAACAAAGCATGCAAAGTTGCCAGGCCATTCCGTGAACTTTGTCGGTAGACATATCGGTTGAACGTAGTCGGTGAATTCGAACTCTCTGTCGACCTCCAGGAGGGCGATGTCGTCGCCAAAAATACCTTGCGGTTGCTTCCAGTTGTCCGGATGAGAAACACGTGAGACGTTGTACGGCGTCGCCTTGCGCACGTCAACCGAGCCTGCGTAGACTTTCATCGTGTACGGGTCCACCCTGAACGGTGTGCTGTTTTGCCAGTTTCCGCATGCGCTGTACGGGAAGAAGAACACAGCGTGACAGTTTGCAGAAGGCAATGAATGTATGAGACTTACCGGTCTCCCTCTTCGGGGCAATAACCACACCGCTTCATCGAACAGTGCGCAGCCGTCAGTACGTAGCGCTTACCGATGATTGCGCCGCTGCATCCGTCAACGTTTACAGCCCAGGGCCAGTTACCTTCCGCCGCAGGGTGCCCTCCAGCAACCTAGAAGGGTGTACAACCGAAAAGGGTCTAGCTTTAACCTTGAACAATGCCTGTTCAAAAGTCCACGCACACACCCTTTTTGGCCTTGCGTGCAACAGCGGGTCGTCTATTGGAGTCCGACCGCAGGTAAGTTCGGCAGCAGCAGCCAGCGGCGCTGCGACGCAGAACAGGAAGGAGAGACGCTCTAACATAGTATGGTTTGTACGCAAACGGCGGCATGGAGCGCTTAAATGTTGAAGGACACTGAACCTGAACTAACAGTGACGCGACAAACTACCCTTCAACCTACGCGCCATGGCAATGACCAGTCGCGGGCTTGTATTCATCTTCCGCCTACGCAAAACGCAGGATGCGCCAGAAACCATAAAGCAACGTCGCATTATATTGCAAACGAATGAGTGGGGAGTCCTGTTTGTCGTCATTATGAGACTTGGCTCTGAAGCTTTCATGTCCACAAAAGGCAACAGAAAGGGCTTCATGGTTGCTGGAGGTCGAAGCCGACAATCAGGCCTTCCAAATTGTTATCAGGCGGAGTACGCAGTTCTCGCAGTTCTTGTAATGAAACTGTACATTACGCGAAACTGATTTTGTGCGGATACACATAAACGGTCAACGTTTTCCCTTAGAGATTCATTCTCGATTTAGACTCCGATTTGAAAGCATGTGCTATACAAGAAAGAATTGCTAGTCTTGTGCCGAAATTCAAATTGCACTAATTTATTTGATTCAAGGATTTCACAGTCATTGTTCAGCATTGCCAAAAGCACTAGGATAGGTTTATGGCAAATCGCTGCATACGACTTCGCCGTTTGTTTCGTCCTCTATCCACTTGCACTGGCTGCTCACTCGCGCGAAGTTGATGTTCCTTCCAGAGCCTGAAGAGCAGACACCAACTTGGAACCAGGTGCTCTTTCGGTTGATCATCAGAGGACCGCCGCTGTCTCCCTGAAGTCCACAAGACTCATTTGATTTGCTCAAGGAGAGCTTACATTGTGGGTTGTTCTCATGTTCTGCCCCGCACAGAAGTAGTTCTGTGGGTTTATCTGTCCGCCGTGCCTAAAATGACTGTTCAGCATCCGCTTCGCGAAAAGCGCAGAGCAAGTTCTCTCTATGGACACTTACCCGCAATCGCCACGGAACGGCATGATATTCTCGTAAGCGACGTTAGTGCTTTCCCAATCAGAGGCGTTAACCGGTGGATCAGGCCCTTCTGAAATAAAAAACTGGGTCGCACATGGGCAACCGAAACTTAATGTTAATGCCGCCCCATCCGACAAAGAACGCCAAGTTGCCGGGACGTTCGGTGAAATTGGTCGGTATGCAAATGGGCTGAACGTAGTCGGTGAATTCGAACTCTCTGTCGACCTCCAACAGAGCGACGTCGTCGCCGTGAATGCCTTCCGGTTGCTTCCAGTTGTCCGGAAGAGAAACGCGTGAGACATTGTACGGCGTCGCCTTGCGCACGTCTACAGAGCCTGCGTAGACTTTCATCGTGTACGGGTCCTTCCTGAACGGGTACTTGTTGACAGTTCCCTGTGCGCTGCGACGGCGCAACCCTGTGCAACAGGCCTTAAAATCAAGACCCGGTCCGATGGGCCTGGATGGGCAGATTACACGAAAAAGTGATGAGTCCCCTAACCGTGAGTCGATTTTAGCAATAATGAGGTCACCCGTAACGACACGACATGAACCTCATGCATCGGTAGCATACCCGTGGGCACCTGTACATCAGGGCTGGGCACTTCTAAATTTTAACCGATACCGATACCTCCAAAATGGCCCGATAGTATCGGAAAACCGATACCGATACCTGGTATCGGTCCCAGCCCTGCTGTACATCCATACAGGTAAGGAGAGGGAGTGACACTAGTCTCACAGCGACGAGTGCTATGGGACTTACGGGTCTCCTTGTTCGGAGCATCCGCCGCATCGCTTCATCCCACAGTGCGCAGCCGTCAGTACATAGCGCTTCCCGATGATTGCGCCGGTGCAACCGTCGACGTTTACAGCCCAAGGCCAGTTACCTTCCGCCGCTGGGTGCCCTCCGGCAACCTACGAAAATGCATAACGGAAATATAGGTAAAGGGTTCGCCAGCGTCATACAGTAATCTGTGCTAATGTCGACGTTCGTGTTAATCGAAACGACGAAATGAGAAACTGAAGCATAGGGTCTTAGGGAGAGAACGTGCGTGCGTAATTAGAGAAAATACAGTACATAAGAGTCAGACTCATACCCTTTTCGTCCTCGCGTGCAACGGTGGATCGTCTATTGGGGTTCGACCGCATTCCAGTTTAGCTGCAACAGCCAGCGACACGGCGACGCAGACGAACAGAATGGAATGCTCTAACATGCTACCAAAAGAACATAGACGGCAGGAGTGAGTGCTTAAATGTGGAACGACACTGAAAACAGTGACGCACCAAGTAACCTTCAAACTACGCGCTGTGGCGATGACAAGTCGCCGGCTTCTAGCCGACAGAAGTCTTTTGAAACATGCCTCCAAAAAAGCGCAGTAGGGCCGAATGACATTTGTAAATAAAGAATGGCAGTTTACTTAGTCAGCATTGCGAGACTTGCCGATGGAGCGCTGCGTGTCATTCCTTCCCCTGTGAGATAGCAGGGAGTGTTCAATTGTTGCCGGAGGCCGATGTCAACAAGAGGCCTTCCAGGGCCTACATGAGATGTATTTGGTGCGTGACTAAACAGTCGAAACAAAATGGACAACGTTGATGCCCTAATTGTTCGGCCGATCAGTCATCCCCTCAGAGGTGATCCAGCAAAAATTCTCTCATCCATACTCAAGTAGTGCCACCATCTTGTAAATTGCTCCTTGCAGCCGACTATTTGATTAGTATATGCTTCAAGACTTGATAAGCTTGAGGTCCAAGTACAGAAGGTAGCCAGCAGGCACAGGTTAAACTGGCATTTAGCAGTGGAAAAAGTAGACCGTTGACTTTATGTCTCACTTGAGAATCATATCGAACAAACGAAACTGTCTTCACATCATAGTACCGACGCGCTCATTGTTCAGAATCCATATCGCTCCTACGGTGTTTCGCCGGATGTTGATTGGCACGGGCAAGACAAATGGTTGGCGCCCTAGAAACAGCGTTGTCTGAGAATTATAGTGAGAGTTTAGAGAAAATCGCACTGCTCGCGCTTCGCTGAAATATGAAACGTACCGGCTTTCCTTCGTCGAAGCTTTAGTAAAATGGCAGTCTGCGCAATGGAGCACGAGAACGAGTTCAACGCGTATGTTACGGAACGAAATGCACCCACATATACCGAAATATTCTCGCCGAAAATCTAAATCGACATCGACTTCGTCATGTTTTACCAGCAGTTCGATACTGAAACTTTTTTAAATTGATTGTCACACATGTAAGCATGCCCCTAACCTACGGACAACTTACGTAAGTCGAAATCGTGTAGGTCACGCTAGGCACCAAGTCGAATATAAATTCCATAGCAATTATGGTCAGGGCTAGACGATTGCCCTGCAAGATTCGAGTTAACCCCTTTACAGTCCTCTACATCGTACCGTCTTGTTCCGTTCCGTTAACTGCGTGGCAAAGGTGGTGCCACGCATGCGCCGTTTTCGCCATGTCGCTAGTACGAAGAACGTGGCGCCGAGGACGAAGTTGCTGACGGCGAATGCCGTTCGAATGGCAGCGTACAGTGATCGCGAGCGTGTTGAAGTAACGCATCCGAAGGACCAGCATTCTGCAGCACGAACATTTTATTACACGGGAGCGTGCCTTTCCCTTACTTTCGTTCTGCTCCATCGGCGCCTCAGAAATGTTCAAACCCATGAAAGCCACAAACAAGACGGAAATCATCAGGCAGCTGCTGACCGCTAGATACTTCCTCATGACGGCGGTATTCCGGCAGGGACGCGCCACGACTAACAAGCGGTCCATCGCGAGGAATGTGATTCCAGCAGGCGAAGCGCCGATCAGACATCCGGACAACAAGCCGACCCAAAAGACGGTTTGGGTATTCGCGAAAGAGTCTAAGACAGTTGTCATAGTACATCTTAAAAGACCACCACCCCAAGAAACCCTTCGTCTTTTGCTCAGAAAGCTGAAACTGCATCACGTTTACCTACCTGTTCTCCAGAAAGACGATACGACTGCGGCATTGATCGCTAAAGCGAAATTGCTGATCAACAGCGTCGACAAGTACACGAGCAGGCATGGAGTCGATTGACGCATGCGCCACATCCACGAAAGCGCAAAGTAAATGACGAACACGCTGATGCTGCTGAGGACTGCTACAGCAACGTACTCCACGAGTATAACGACGCGGAATGTGAAGTCTCGGTCGCCAGCTTCGTCCCAGTCGTCCATTTCTCAAGGTTTGATAGCGCCTACAATTCAGCGCACTGTTTTTTTTTTCGTGGCAGTTTCTTTAAGTCACGTCACGTAAATTCACCCCTGGACGCAATACGTGTTCCTCCTTGGGAGAATAGTCGCACCTCCGAGACTTAGTTAGCGTATCCTTAATTGTCCCGACAATACCCCTTTCCTACGTACGGAAATGTCGGGGCGACAGTTCCGACTCCTAGCTCACGGGCACGGAGTTGTCGGGCAGACGCACTTATTTATTTCAGTTCATAACTCATTACCCTTCCTTATTTTGAGACGGTATACCTACTTGGCAAGATACACGCGAATCAGCCTCACTTCAACAGAACCGTCTTTTATAGGCTCCCAAAGAGGTGGTTCACTACTCGTGTTCATGATTCTTCTTAGGACAGCACTGGATGTCTTTTTTAATGACGAATAAGTACTCCCTCCAAAGTACTATGCGGAGCACCGGCAGCGAGCTCGAAACGTTCTTCACACGCACCTTGAGCCTAAAGTGCACGAGTTCCGATATATCGTGCCGCACCTACGCTGTTAAGCTGGAACTCAGCGAGTGCAGGTGAGACAATTTCCAGGCTCAGTAGGCGCTACTCGGCGAACTTTATACTGAGCGAATATAGCTCTCTACCGATTGTACTTAGGCTGTTTTCTAACTTGTCCTTCGAATGCCACGGCTAGGCAAAAAACCCAGTCATTTTGCAGTTGTAGTTCTTGTTTGGCTTTGGCAGAACAATGACTTCACTTGAATCAGCTAACATATGCTTACGCCCAATGCAGGCAGACTGTGAACCTTGTACCGCACCTGCATAGTTGTCTTCAACATTTAGCAGGAAACAAACCTTTTTATTTGCGTGGTTAGTAAAAAAGTACGGATACGTAAATGAAGGTTATCGCTGATCGAGAATATATGAACGTGGTAAACAACTCAGAGGAGAAGCGATGAAAGAAGGGCAAAGCGATGGGAATCAGCGCCTCGCATGCGAGGGCGCATGCGCACGCACAGACGTCACTTTTTCGCCGTCAATCGTAGGCGAGCGGAAAGCCAACGCATCTTGAGCCTAGGTTGCAATTTTAGGTTGCCAATCTGGGACTATGGACCTGCGCGACGTAGACACGTTGAGCTTACCTCTGTCATGGTTGCAAATGTCACAAAGCCGAAGCTGTGAGATCCCTTTGGCGTTTCTTTGCGCTTAACGTAGCACTCGACCACAGTGCCAAAGAGCGAGTAGAAGTGGCGCAGCGTCTCTTCGGTGGTCGTCTGTAAGGGTCGTTACGATGACTAGAGTGGAGCATGGCAGTTCCCAAAGGACGTTGAGTGCTAAGCTCGAGCATATCATGGCGTGCCAAGCTCACCTGTGACAGATGGTTAACGAAAATCTGACGTCCTCGCACGTCTGGCGTCTGACGTGCGCTTCTCTCCGTCCGTCTCTCACGGTTCATCCACGTGACGTCTCTGAGAGGTCTCGGCGCGGCAGTCTAAGAACAGGCAATGTAAGATGGAAGCGTAACACCACTGACATAGTGTTTTGGACGAATTATGGTGTTGTTCTGTGCCTGCCGTTTGGCGTCCGTAAGCTCGTGTTCGACCCTCTCGAGCTCTTGCTTGCATGCCGAGTAGTACTCACGCGCCTTCTTGAAGTTCACTTCCGCATTTTCCCGCATGCCGTCGAGCTCCGCGATTATAAACAAGATTTTTGAACGACGATGAAATTAAGGCAAAACTGACTTCTTGTCCTTCTCCTCCAGTTCCGCCGATTTGGCCAGGGCTTCTTCGTACATCTGCGCGATTCGATGCTCGAGATCGCCTTTGATGCGGTCTCGTTCGGCTTTCACAGCACGGATTTCCGCGTCCTTGGCGGCTAACCGTTTATTAAAGTCTTCCTGAATGCAGGCCGTTCTGGTCATCCAGTTGCCCTCGTCCCGTTGATTCTGTGGCTCGTCGAGCACTTCCATCTTCACCGTCCTTGCTCGCTTAGGTCTAAAATTACGTTTCAAATCTCCGCTTTGCGAGGAATTGTGAAGTAACTCAAAGTGGACCTTAGGCCTAGTTCTCTGTCTTTTAGTTTCGAATTGCAAGTCTATGCGTAACGTTTTTACGCGTCCAGTGTTTTACCTGTTTTGAAGTTCACATTCAACGATTCGCGACACCTACGCACTTAGTTGTTATGAGCCTCATACTATTGTGGTAAAACCCACCTGCTTGTGATCTGCTCCTTCAAGGCGTCGACTTCCGCTCTCAGCGCCGCTTCGTTGATTTCGAAGTGCACTCGCGCCTCTTCCAGCTTCTCGCGGCTTTCGTTAATGAGAAGCGCCTTCTCATTAGCGTGCTCGGCTTGCAGTTTGAGCATCGTGCGATCGGCCTCAAGCTTCCACGCCGACTTTGCTTGTGCAGTCCGCTGAGCGACGATATTCTCCAAATCGCTTCGGGAGAATTCGAGTATGTCATAGTCTTCGACGTCCTGAAGCGGTTGCTGTTCACAGTTAGAACCACAGTTCTGAGAGGTTGGACAAGGCTTGAAGACACTGCAGTCAGTAGTCCTTTATGCGGTCATGATATAGCTGACAGGACCTACCAAGTTGCTGTCTGGGCGTTCGGGTGATTTTGAGACCATCTCAAACGATGGCGATGCAGATAAAGGGCTGGTTGGCGATCCGCTAAGGGAAGCCGATCGCTTGGATGATGAGGTACAATCGAAAGCGCTAACATCACTGGACGGACGCTTGACAGCTGTACGCGTAGCTTCGGCGGATGTTTCCATTAGGTAGAGACTCCGTGGGTAAGACGACGACTAACGTGGATTGAGATCTGATTTGAAAGCACAGAAGGCTGGTCAAATGCGTTGTAAAGAATGTCCAGGAATAGGCCCTTCCCACGCTTTCTGAATTTGAGACTGTTCATTGACCTGTTCTGCCCATCCGTTCCCGTTCTCGCCCAGCCCTACGGCGGATTAGGGTGCGACCTTCAGGTGATTCAAACGGTCATTTTCATAAATTTGTTACGTTCATGGAACACCTTACAAAATAACGTGATTCGGGGAAACTGTTCATTGTTTATGCCAAACTCACGATGTACTCACTCATGTTCCAGTACGTTACGTTTCGAGGTGGAGTCAAACATCTATGGTGAAGTCCTGCTCATGCACCATGCGTACTTAAATTAACTGGCACGGTTGTGTTCGAAACAGGCCCGTACGGAAGAACATCTTTATTGCTTATTGAGTGTCAAACAGACTAAGTAGGTAACAAACAGGAAGTGAGACCGAATTCACATTTCCGGATGTCTAACTGGCTCTGCATGGATGGCACCGGCCTCGAAGAGCTTGTTCTCGAGCACCCCGTTGACCTTGGCAGCGACGGTGTCGTCACCACCGCCGAAGAAGCGACCACCGATGAAGACGCGAGGCACTGTCCTAGAGTTAAAATTAGTTAAGTTAAGGAACAACTAATGCCCTAAACATTGTTTCATCCTCAATCACCGGCCTTAAAAAGGGAATCGTACGTAGCTAGAAGGATAATCATATCGTAGTCTGCAAAAATGAATCTTTCCTCTTTGCATTCTGGATTTACATGCGACCACTGTTCAAACTTGTAAGGCTACAAGGAGGACAGTTCCTGGTACTATGCCACCAACGAAGCGTGCCTACTGTGAGCCTGTGACAATCTGCATAGAAGAATTTACCTTGCACCCGTTTTCTCTGCCAAGTAGTCCAGAATAGCATCTCCATCTTGACGCTGATCCAGTTCGACCACTTCGAAGGCCTTCGAATGAAACTCGAAAGACCTTAGCGCTTCCTTAGCCCGTTTGCAGTAAGGGCAATACGACTTCGAGAACATGGCGACCGGATGAGACGCTATGAAGTCTTCTACAAAGCTGCGAACGTCGTCATTTGCGCCAGCCGTCGAGACCAGAATGAAAGCTGTAATGAGCGGTACGCCGAGCGTTGCAACGTTCATTCCGCTTTACTGCTAAACACATTGGATTATGACCAAGTAGCGCACATTGACAAGGCAAAGTTGCGTTGCCAAGGCGGAAGCCACCAAGCAACACAGTCAATTTGGTTATCACGACGCAAAAAAGAGATCTGTAATATTTTATTGCCATTAAAGGTTTGTCTTTCGAGGCTCGAGATTCCGAGTTAAACTTGTCAAGTAGACCTTGTGAAAGTATGCTGGAGCACTCACAAAATCCAGAACCCTAAAGTGTTAATTTATCAAAAGCGTTGACCGCATTTGTCCACTCCTTAGCGGCATCCACGTCTCGCTATGCCGACGTCGCGACGCACAAAGACAAGAGCAGCGACGTGCGGTCGGGAGCGGTCTCTTCTCATAATGTGATAACTCCTCGCTGGAGCACCAGTGAAGGTCACTCGTCGGGTCACAGAGGTATTCGGGACGTGAAGTTAAAAGACAATATGGCAACAAACATTCCTTGAACTCGGTTGTAGAGCTTACCTACTTCGCAAGTAGCCTTAGCTAACAGTCGAGCTAAATGTTGAGTGTGATTTTTGATTAACAGCGTTGCTTGGTTTAGTTGATTGCAAATAGTCCGATGATGGCTAGCACGTAGGTGTGTGGAAAACAAGTAATAACGAACAGAAGAATGAACCGATGTAGCCCGTTTGAGACCATTCAGAAAATGTGCGTCGTTTATAAGGCCTGTTTTTGAACCCCACCGTCGTAAACAGACTGAACACTTCGCTGACTCGATCTTCCATTATGTGTCATGGGTTTCCATCTATGCCATGTAAATTAGGCTTACTACAAGAACCAAATTTTGGATTCGGAAGTCATGCAAAAACTCGCGGTAAGGGGCTATTCCTGGTCATGGTACTGGTTTCCTAGTGTTAACCGCTACACACGCAGAAGTGTTCTTGCAGAGCTGGCAATTTGGTCCAGGCTCGGCTGCTCGTACGGTTTGCAATGGCTAGCGTTTTATCCATAAACTAGTTGAATACTGTCATGTGTTGGCATTAGGTAGCAGAGCAGAAGTGTCACGGGGCTGAACAGTGTTTGGCTCTCTCCTTTGTCTTCTCCAAGTGAGAAACATCAT
This sequence comes from Aphelenchus avenae, assembly GCA_020875895.1. Lineage (NCBI taxonomy): Eukaryota > Metazoa > Nematoda > Chromadorea > Rhabditida > Aphelenchidae > Aphelenchus > Aphelenchus avenae. The sequence goes on along the minus strand of JNEY01000032.1, from coordinate 276,318 downwards.
GCAAGCGACTGCCACGAGAAGAATTGCCACCGCCAATGCTAGATACAAGGGCATTGTCTCAATGATGTGGCCTTGCGACCTGAAGCTTACCCAGATGTGCGGACGTAGATCTACGAAACCCGCGGAGCGCACGACTTGCCAACGACGGCGGCCTTGTGGGCACGGCGAAGGCGAGCATCGTGAACGCGCAGCCTCTGTCGAAGCTAGGCGGATTGCATCCGCTCTCCGATGAGAAGAAAAGGGCAGTGTACTCGCCCGGCAGCGGTGACTTCCACTCGACACATTTCCTGCTATGCGAGAATTCCATACGATGCCCGAACTTCCATATATCCGTAGAGGTCTCATAGATCACAACGACAAGATTCCCGGCTTCGGCACCGTTTGAAGGATCGTGGCATAGAGAAACGTGCTAAAGTCCGGAGAGTTACGGGAATGGCAGCAAAATAAGTCTGATGAAAACCAGTGAGAAGCCTTACGTCCAGCGAGTTCGCATCCGCGTACACAAATGGCGACGGTTTGGACGAGCCGATCTGTGGTGTGCCAATGAAGTAAGAATTTCTAAAAACATTGGAATTTCAGCATCTCGGCTGTGTACGGGGCGCAATAGCATCAAAGGCACGCGAACTTTACTTTCAAAAATGGTCCTGCTAAGGCCTAAAATTTTACCTGCATCCGTTCCGGCTTGTTCTGACGTTGACTTTGTACTGTGCTTCGCCCCGCATTCGAAAGCATCGAGACTCTACAACCAGCGGCGGCTGCATCGAAGTGGTGGGAAACTCTACTAAAACGCCTCGTATCGGCCAGTTTGACTCTTCGCTAGCAGATTTCGCAGGCGGCCAATGCTCAAGGCAGTAATCCTCGTGCATTTCGTGCGTCGACATGCAGTTGATTTCAATGCGTACAGACTGCACCGGCTCCTTGGTGACTACGGTAGCGTTCAGCAGCAGATGAGGCAACCTGAATACCATATTTCATGTAATTACCTTCCCCCTCTATTCGTTCTCTCTCTGCCCTCAAAATTCACTCCAGCCGGAGGGCATCCGGGACTTCCAGTTTAAGACCGTAATCGAAGGAATAGCGACGAAGCAAACGCTTTAAAGCAGCAAAGCAAAAATCCACTGGAAAGTGAAACTTTATGGGGTTACAAAGACGCTTACGTAGCCCCGGAAACGACCGAGATGGCAGCAAACTCCGCGCTCAAGGTGTCATCGTCACAAGCAGCGTTGTACCCGAGCTCCGGGGGTAACTCCCTCTCGGCATTGGAAAGCTCGAGGGCCCCATATTTCGGCGATAAAGTGCCTAATGGGTCGCTCACAGTGAGCGGGCAATGTAAAGCGCAATACGAATGCAGCCCTAGAGACGCAACAATAAGCAACAGCAATAGGAGACACATAACTGGGACAAGACCTCAGCACGTTGTGACAATTACAGCCGGTTGGCCGGAAAGTCATAGCGTACGCCATAAAATTGATCGTTTTCCGCCAAGGTGTCGCGCGGTATTGTTTACCCCTAGTGTAACTGCCCACCGAAATCAAACAAAAAGGATCGTCGTGGCCCAGAACTGCGACAAGACTTGACCGAGTTTTTGGGTTCGTAACTTCGTTAAACCATGCGGAGACCTCTCTGTTCATGTCGGCGTTTTTATTGTCGTGCGCAAATTCAAGGAAAGATGCATATAAGGTAAGTAACACTTTATGTTGAAGAGGACACTGCTGATCGAGTGCTTCCCATTGCCACGTTCCCCAAGCGTATGGACGCGCCGATGATGGCCTTCCGGTAGTGTTTCACGAAGCCTATCGCGTAGAGAGGATTGAGGATCGGAATCAGCGAAGACGTGGGAGCAGAGCTGATCCAGTTCGCACTGTATCCGAATGCGATCAGCATTAGTGAGAGTCCAATCGGAATAGCGGCAAGCAAAAGCGGCGTGATAGCCTAAATGTATGTAACCTTGCTACACCGTCTAAGCCAGGAATGGCTTTGATTGTCCTAGCTCTATCACCACGCCACGAAAATCTCATAAATGAACTTATACAGTCTTTGAATGACCATAACTGACTACCTGAAAGAGCATGACTATGCTTATTTGTCGATTAAGCGACTTCGAATTCCGCCACCGCTGCGTTGATGTTTTCAAAAACCGTTGGATCCGGAAACTGCATAAAACGATGACCGCGTAGTTCAGCCACAAGAGTCCAATGTATGTCACGCACTGAAAAGCAACCGCTATGTCGACCTAAAACACAGAGAATTTGGAGGGTCTGCAAGTTGGATTTGCCTCGTTCGTTCTGAAGAACGGTATGGCACCGGGTGAATAGCAGTCGATAGGGGAAGTCTTCAACTCGTTGGTAAGCCTGATCGAAGATGTGTACAAAAGAAGTGAGCCGGGAAAGGCCGATGCGATACCCGTAAGCAAAGCAATGCACGTGAGGGCGACAAATCCCGTCGATGACATCTTTTTGTTCCTAAGAGTAGGCATATTTCGAATTCGAGCGAAAAACCTTGGATTGCATGGGCAGAATTGTGCGGCCAGAGCCCTGACTTTCTCATCCGTAAGCATCGGACCCTAGAGCCCGCATACTGCTGCGCAGAGCTTACCTGCATATGGTCAGGTAGCGGTAGACGAACGGCAGCGCCAGAATCGAGATAGTCGTGAAATCGACCACAACAAACGCCCAACACACAACATAGCGAGGAAGAACGGGCAGTGACTCAACCAAGGAGCCTGTGACCACGATGAACGCGACATCACTTTCAACGGTCATATGCTAAAACTTTCCAGGGTGGATCGAAGGGAACACTGCAAGTTGTGTCAATCTCTTCGTTCATGGAAAGCAGCCTTGCTATTTGGTACGCACTTTACCATACCGTTTGCATGAACACGGCTGCCGTTGTGTAGAGGATGTCAACAACCACATTGCACAGGAGGGCTTTGCTGTAATCCCTGAGCTTCGGCGGTGTGCGGAAGAAAATGAAGAAGAGCAGAGCACCGTTCGCTAGGTAGCCCACGCCGCAAGTGTACGGGGAAATCCGGCGGTAGACCGTCGGTATACACGGCTCCATTTGACAGTCGAAACTCTCCTACCACCTTCAAAACGTTCGCTGCTCTAGGTCGACCATTGTGACTCATTGTAGCCATTCCGACAACCATGCGCACGCAAGGTTCAATTGCACCAAACGGTTGTTGTGTAAACCACGGACATTATTGTGTGCGTGCCTAGAGCAGTGATTCATAACGTCAAGGTGGGATCGAGGCACATAACAGCTACAGTTCACGTTACGCTTCTGTTGAACATACCTACACATGCAAGTATGATGAAGTTGCCGAATTTAAAACTTCCCCATACCACTACCTTGTGGAATTAACTAGTGGGCCGCTTCACGGTATCGACATCGTTGTAATTGTACGGCCTGCGTTGATATTCGACTCTCATCTCGGAGGTGGTTGATCAAAAGAAAACATAGCAAGCTTGAGGCGTTCGTCCACCTCATAGCGTCATAGCAGGTAGCTTTGTACGGCATTGTACTTCCTTGTTTATAGCGTCGCGTGCAGGTGTCTTTCTGGATATTTACAAGCAAACGAATTCAGGCATCGTTTGAGCGAGAGCGTTTAACCACGCCTATGAAGCGTTATGACTTATCAAGCTACATCCATCAGCGACAAAGGCGTTTCACAGCTAGGGCCGATGCGAAGTGCTTCGCACACTGTCGATCGCTTTGAAGACTTGAAGACGCATCGTACGCAAGCAGTTTCATGTGATCTTGTAGGCAACGATGGTTTGGAATAAGCCACATGTAATTGTTACAGAATCAAAATTAGTTCTGTACAAAAGAAGAAAAGCGTCTAGCCAAAATTCCGCTACCATGGGCATCTGATTGCAAGGGCTACCGTATGGGGGTGCGCTTCACGTCCACTCGTGAGTATAATAGTAACGCACAATCGCGGCTTTGGAACGGTCAAATAGCCGCTGAGATAACTGAAGCTCACCAAGACAAATCATACTAAACGCGCACTCTGCAAGATGCATGTGTGACCACATGGTTGGCGTGTCCGCTAACCTTGAGCAAGATCCACGCAGCGCTCATGAATATTTTCCGACCGACCACACCGGTAATGCGCTTAGAAGCTTAGAAGGTCAGGTCAGCAGGGGTAGAAAGACAGAGTTGCAGGACATCAAAGCAACTCGAAGTGCACAACCACAGGATGCGCTACGCAGTAAAGACCCGGCACTGTGGCGGGAAGTCGCACATTTTCTTCCAGTTGCCGTGCGTACAACCAACGTCCACAGATATCGAAACGATAAACAACATCGCTGCTAGAATCGATAGCTGAATCTGGTTTACACCTTCAAAAGCGCAAAAAGAATTAATTTTGCTTCAAAAAGAGGTATTGCGCTACTCGTTTTGTAGAAGTCACAATTTGTTCATGCAACGAAGAGGTAAATCGTGCCTTCAAGACAAACGCGGCGAGTTGGCGGTGCATTCTGCCACTGTCAATGCTGCGTTGTACTCCCGAACCTTACATCGCTCATTCTTGTACCAACATCTGGGGAACGCTCTTACAACGCTTATCCAGTATTACTCTCCGTCGACGCTACCCGGCACTTGGTCAGCTACGTGAGTAGTAGGTTCTTAGCTGGCTAACTCACGTTACAGCCAATGGACCACGGAAGAACTGCACCCGATCGGGCAATTAACAGGCCCTGAAACGTCAACTCCAATACCGTCGAGGTCGAGAATATTGCCTGAAGACATCGACACTTCCTAAACCAATGCCGCAAACTCGAGCATGCTGACCTAATGTTCGTAGAATAGAAAAGGCGGGAGATAAACGTTAGAGCGTTGTCCCAACCCCCATATTAGGCCGGCGTTCCTGCGAGAATGCGTTCAATGCACGCTTCAGTCTCGATCGCTCCACTCGGTCTGGGACACGCGCATCCTATTAAGTTCCGCACAATTTCCACGACCTTTAATTTAGAGCACTTGATGCTGATCCACCAACTGTTATTCCTTTCTGTCCTGTGCTATTCCCAAGGATCGTGCCCGAAGTTTGACGAATGGAGAACCGCAACGACGTCCGTCAACGGTCCCCTCGTGTGTGCGAAGCTCTACAACAACGAGAACTGCACCGGCTTCCCCATCCTCTTCGGAGTGAACATCTCCGTCGGCGACTTGAGCCATACCTTGACCGTTATGGTGAGAAGCGGCGAATAGTTGGATACCAATAAAAACCAAGTCCTTTTAGCCTTTGAAGACGAGCCACGTGTCGGCACTTGTCCGACCCGGATGTACGATGCACTTGTGGAAGAACGTCAACTACACTGGAACGTAAGTAAAACAAAGCATTGCACGCGGACACCAAGGTTACTTAACCAGTTTTGGTAACAACATGTTGTTGATTCAGACACTCGTCTTCGACGTCCTACAGTTGGAAGATCATGAATCCGGACTTCATGTCCGCACTCTGCAACTGCTCCACTGAGTAAGTGTAGCACTTAAAATCTGGGCGTATGCATCCGTTTAGAGCTAGCAGCCAGTCCATTTCTTGCAAACCTCGAGAGACGTGGACATTCCTGCGCCGCTGCGACTACCGAGACAGCGAAGTCGGCGGATCATGCGCCTACTCGTCGCAGATCACCTATTCGCTCACGGACAC
>JNEY01000032.1:222965-269492 GCA_020875895.1 Aphelenchus avenae | reverse complement strand
GACACTGCTGATCGAGTGCTGCCCATTGCCACGTTCCCCAAGCGTATGGACGCGCCGATGATGGCCTTCCGGTAGTGTTTCACGAAGCCTATCGCGTAGAGAGGATTGAGAATCGGAATCAGCGAAGACGTGGGAGCAGAGCTGATCCAGTTCGCGCTGTATCCGAGTGCGATCAGCATTAGTGAGAGTCCAATCGGAATAGCGGCAAGCAAAAGCGGAGTGATAGCCTAAATGCAAGCACCCTACTAGACCGTCTCATCCTAAAATGGCGTTTACTTGGCCTAGCTCTATCCCACGCCACGGAAATCAAATAAATGACCTTAATGTGTTTGCATGGCCATAATTGACTACCTGAAAGAGCATGACTATGCCTATTTGTCGATTAAGCGACCTCGAATTCCGCCACCGCTGCGTTGATGTTTTCAAAAATCGTTGAATCCGGAAACTGCATAAAGCGATGACCGCGTAGTTCAGCCACAAGAGTCCAATGTATATCACGCACTGAAAAGCAACCGCTATGTCCACCTACAACACAGAGAATTTGGAGGGTCTGCAAGTTGGATTTGCCTCGTTCGTTCTGAAGAACGGTATGGCGCCGGGTGAATAACAGTCGATAGGGGAAGCCTTCAACTCGTTGGTAAGCCTGATCGAAGATGTGTACAAAAGAAGTGAGCCGGGAAAGGCCGATGCGATACCCGTAAGCAAAGCAATGCACGTGAGGGCGACAAATCCCGTCGATGACATCTTTTTGTTCCTAAGAGTAGGCATATTTCGAATTCGAGCGAAAAACCTTGGATTGCATGGGCAGAATTGTGCGGCCAGAGCCCTGACTTTCTCATCCGTAAGCATCGGACCCTAGAGCCCGCATACTGCTGCGCAGAGCTTACCTGCATATGGTCAGGTAGCGGTAGACGAACGGCAGCGCCAGAATCGAGATAGTCGTGAAATCGACCACAACAAACGCCCAACACACAACATAGCGAGGAAGAACGGGCAGTGACTCAACCAAGGAGCCTGTGACCACGATGAACGCGACGTCGCTTTCGACGGTCATATGCTAAAACTTTCCAATATGGACCGAAGGGGACGTTGCAAGTTGTGTCAATCTCTTCGTCCATGGAAAGTAGCCTTGCTACTTGGTACGCACTTTATCATACCGTTTGCATGAACACGGCTGCTGTGGTGTAGAGGATGTCAACAATAACGTTGCACAGGAGGGCTTTGCTGTAATCCCTGAGCTTCGGCGGTGTGCGGAAGAAAATGAAGAAGAGCAGAACACCGTTCGCTAGGTAGCCCACGCCGCAAGTGTACGGGGAAATCCGGCGGTAGACCGTGGGTATGCACGGCTCCATTTGACAGTCGAAACTCTCCTACCACCTTCAAAACGTTCGCTGCTCTAGGTCGACCATTGTGACTCATTGTAGCCATTCCGACAACCATGCGCACGCAAGGTTCAATTGCACCAAACGGTTGTTGTGTAAACCACGGACATTATTGTGTGCGTGCCTAGAGCAGTGATTCATAACGTCAAGGTGGGATCGAGGCACATAACAGCTACAGTTCACGTTACGCTTCTGTTGAACATACCTACACATGCAAGTATGATGAAGTTGCCGAATTTAAAACTTCCCCATACCACTACCTTGTGGAATTAACTAGTGGGCCGCTTCACGGTATCGACATCGTTGTAATTGTACGGCCTGCGTTGATATTCGACTCTCATCTCGGAGGTGGTTGATCAAAAGAAAACATAGCAAGCTTGAGGCGTTCGTCCACCTCATAGCGTCATAGCAGGTAGCTTTGTACGGCATTGTACTTCCTTGTTTATAGCGTCGCGTGCAGGTGTCTTTCTGGATATTTACAAGCAAACGAATTCAGGCATCGTTTGAGCGAGAGCGTTTAACCACGCCTATGAAGCGTTATGACTTATCAAGCTACATCCATCAGCGACAAAGGCGTTTCACAGCTAGGGCCGATGCGAAGTGCTTCGCACACTGTCGATCGCTTTGAAGACTTGAAGACGCATCGTACGCAAGCAGTTTCATGTGATCTTGTAGGCAACGATGGTTTGGAATAAGCCACATGTAATTGTTACAGAATCAAAATTAGTTCTGTACAAAAGAAGAAAAGCGTCTAGCCAAAATTCCGCTACCATGGGCATCTGATTGCAAGGGCTACCGTATGGGGGTGCGCTTCACGTCCACTCGTGAGTATAATAGTAACGCACAATCGCGGCTTTGGAACGGTCAAATAGCCGCTGAGATAACTGAAGCTCACCAAGACAAATCATACTAAACGCGCACTCTGCAAGATGCATGTGTGACCACATGGTTGGCGTGTCCGCTAACCTTGAGCAAGATCCACGCAGCGCTCATGAATATTTTCCGACCGACCACACCGGTAATGCGCTTAGAAGCTTAGAAGGTCAGGTCAGCAGGGGTAGAAAGACAGAGTTGCAGGACATCAAAGCAACTCGAAGTGCACAACCACAGGATGCGCTACGCAGTAAAGACCCGGCACTGTGGCGGGAAGTCGCACATTTTCTTCCAGTTGCCGTGCGTACAACCAACGTCCACAGATATCGAAACGATAAACAACATCGCTGCTAGAATCGATAGCTGAATCTGGTTTACACCTTCAAAAGCGCAAAAAGAATTAATTTTGCTTCAAAAAGAGGTATTGCGCTACTCGTTTTGTAGAAGTCACAATTTGTTCATGCAACGAAGAGGTAAATCGTGCCTTCAAGACAAACGCGGCGAGTTGGCGGTGCATTCTGCCACTGTCAATGCTGCGTTGTACTCCCGAACCTTACATCGCTCATTCTTGTACCAACATCTGGGGAACGCTCTTACAACGCTTATCCAGTATTACTCTCCGTCGACGCTACCCGGCACTTGGTCAGCTACGTGAGTAGTAGGTTCTTAGCTGGCTAACTCACGTTACAGCCAATGGACCACGGAAGAACTGCACCCGATCGGGCAATTAACAGGCCCTGAAACGTCAACTCCAATACCGTCGAGGTCGAGAATATTGCCTGAAGACATCGACACTTCCTAAACCAATGCCGCAAACTCGAGCATGCTGACCTAATGTTCGTAGAATAGAAAAGGCGGGAGATAAACGTTAGAGCGTTGTCCCAACCCCCATATTAGGCCGGCGTTCCTGCGAGAATGCGTTCAATGCACGCTTCAGTCTCGATCGCTCCACTCGGTCTGGGACACGCGCATCCTATTAAGTTCCGCACAATTTCCACGACCTTTAATTTAGAGCACTTGATGCTGATCCACCAACTGTTATTCCTTTCTGTCCTGTGCTATTCCCAAGGATCGTGCCCGAAGTTTGACGAATGGAGAACCGCAACGACGTCCGTCAACGGTCCCCTCGTGTGTGCGAAGCTCTACAACAACGAGAACTGCACCGGCTTCCCCATCCTCTTCGGAGTGAACATCTCCGTCGGCGACTTGAGCCATACCTTGACCGTTATGGTGAGAAGCGGCGAATAGTTGGATACCAATAAAAACCAAGTCCTTTTAGCCTTTGAAGACGAGCCACGTGTCGGCACTTGTCCGACCCGGATGTACGATGCACTTGTGGAAGAACGTCAACTACACTGGAACGTAAGTAAAACAAAGCATTGCACGCGGACACCAAGGTTACTTAACCAGTTTTGGTAACAACATGTTGTTGATTCAGACACTCGTCTTCGACGTCCTACAGTTGGAAGATCATGAATCCGGACTTCATGTCCGCACTCTGCAACTGCTCCACTGAGTAAGTGTAGCACTTAAAATCTGGGCGTATGCATCCGTTTAGAGCTAGCAGCCAGTCCATTTCTTGCAAACCTCGAGAGACGTGGACATTCCTGCGCCGCTGCGACTACCGAGACAGCGAAGTCGGCGGATCATGCGCCTACTCGTCGCAGATCACCTATTCGCTCACGGACACTTCGTCGCACGTGACCAACTTGACGGTAACTACCTGCGGCCGTGTGCCACCCTTAACACGCGCACCTACCTTTCTAGGAGATGGAGCGGTTCGTGCTGCTGAAGACCATGCGAGCCGAGCGTGCTGATCTTCCTGACCACATCGAGTTTGATGATCCCACAAATGTGACGAAAGTGATGGCCAGCACCAATGTGAACGCAGGACACGAGCTGGCTGTCCTTCAGGTACTCCCTCCGACAGTTATTATTGCTTTGGTTTATAGTTCCAATATGAATCGAGTATGCTACATTATTTATGGTTACACTCTTCATTGTAGCGCTCGTACGTTTGCGGAAACTTCCGACTTGCAACGCCCGATCTTCGCGTTCGAACTCGTAAGTTACGGACACCACTGCTAAAGTGCATGTCTGATTTGCAGGCGCCAAGGTCCCTGTAACGACTACAACTTCAACAGATGCAGTCTCGGCCCAGACATCGGACGGCAAGCCAGTGTGGGACCAATGGGTGTATTCTTCCGTCATTGGCAGATATTACTTGGTTAGTCCAACTTAGTCCAGCTTTTACTGAACCTTTTAGTTCGGCGCTACTGCTAAGACTTGGAGCAGCGCGGAGAGAGCTTGCGTAAGCTGCGGGGGACGGCTTGCAATCATTAATAGCACCGCTATTCACCGCTGGATTGAAGGTAAGTTGGCGATCGCAGACTAGTTGTACGCATCCGCTTAATCGTTGCATTTTCAGGGCACATCCCCTTGACCACTTCCACGTACGGCGACCGATGGTGGACCGCCTTAAAGCAGCTCCCGAACTACTCGTACTCTAGCTACTACAGAAGCAACTGCAACTACGGCTGGGAGACGCCCACACAGTCCGTCTGTGTGACATGGGTCACCCTCTCGTCCACCTGCTCCGACTGCGGCACGCTGAAGTACGACAGACAGAACGCAGCTTACGTCTGGGGTTCAAAGAGTTTTGCGATAGCTACTTGCCATACATTTGTGAGAAGTAGCTCTTTTTCATGCAAGCTTTGATGCTTCTCCACTCCACTGTGTTCGTAATTGTTGCGTTTTGTTCCCGTTTAAAACTGAACCCTGAATTTCGGTGCTTCTTAGGCTCCGCTACCACATCCAAGGTAGGAAACGCACGAAAGGAGGTAACTTTGCTTCCTAGACGGCCCTGAAATGTTGGATATCGGTTTAGCTTGACGAAGATTGAATAGTCTTTTTGGAGGTTGTGTAGTAGCCTAGAACAGGGCGAACTTGAGGGAGCGGATCTCGCATTAGAGGAGTTTAGGGTTGAGCCGACGTAAGGCTCCAAAGACTGTGCTGACTGTCGATCCTAAAGCTTCCAAGATACCCGTGGCGCTTGGTAGCAAGACATGAGAACCTTCGAACTTCTTCCTCGTAGCCGTTTCCTGCATGCCGTCAAAAGCGGATCCGTAAACGGATTAGCCCACTGCACATGGCTCTCTAGCCGCCGAACGCGGGTTTCCGTTTCGGGGGTCGTCTTCCGAGCAGTGTGGGCACCTCTCCTCAGGGAAACCGCTTCTGCAGTCGCCTCACAACGTCGTCGTCCATAATCGATAATGACTTGCACTACTGGGCACTTGTCACTCACTAGACACGCCTCGATTGCCGGCGGTTGTTCCCGCGCCGCGCGGCGAGTCACTCACTCATCCACTGCATCGCCGGCGGCGACAAGCGGGCGCCTCCAACTTGGCCCGGGGGCCTAACTGCGCCTCTTCAAGAGTCCGCCGGCACGCTGCTGCGCGAAGATTTCCCGTCAGAAACGGCGCATGCGCCCAAATTCCGCCGGACAGCCATTCTCTTTCGTCGCTTTTCGGTGCACTCGAGCGTTTCCTCGCGGGCACACCTCATTCGCGCCGCGATTTTCGGCATCCGCTTTTACGCGGCCCACCCGTCGACGATGTGTTCCCGTTTGCATAGCATCGTTTTGCGCCAGCTGCTTCCGCCTGTCAGCCGACGCGAGAGGGTAACACGAACGGCGGGAGAATGCGTCATTTCTGTAATGCATCTGCACGCCCTCATTAAAGATGGTTCCCATGGGAAGGAATGGCTTACGGCCCAGATGATCTTTAACACCACAAACGCGTAGCCTATCCCCTGAACCAGCTGCTAGCGAGGGCATTCGAATTCTATTGCTGTCAAGGTAGCTCGCGCCATCCGAAGGGCCAACTATTCACATGGGTTTCGCGGTGTGAGACAGTCGTACGAAGGCTTGCCGTTTAAAATTATGCGCTATGCGGCCAGTGCATCTGACGATTCATCGTTCAGTACGTGCATCTAAGAAGCAGCGGATTCGGTGAAGGTGCTAGTACCGTGCAAAATCACCTTACATTTTAGTTGTAGTCTCGCCCTTAACAGACGGGGCGTCAAAAACTGCCTGCCGTTCTCAGATACATATGAGCCCCAAAAGCCAGCATAAGGTTCGCACTTACTGTGTATGCGAGATCATGCTGAAAAGCATTGTACCGATTGCGCTTTGCGTGAATTCTCTCAGATGTATTGGACTCCAATATCTCTAGGCTGACGACCGTGACAAGAATCGTTTGCACACGGAAATTGGTTTTACGTAGGATGCAGAAAAGCGCTATTGTTGCGCGAACTAATCCGCTACGAATCATCCTAGCTGTTTACTATTTGTATCGCTACTACCACAAAAGCACCCGAATCCATTATCGGCAAAAGCGCAGACCGCACTAGCGTAACGAGGCCATTTATTCTTTTCCCTATGCCACTTGTGGGACAGCAGAGTTTTCTAGAAGGACTTCGGAGATGCGTTAATGGTCAAGTCCAGTCTCCTAGGTCCCCTCCTGGCATCCTTGATTTCCTTGGTAGGTGCTGTCGTTGTCCGTTTCGTGACTTGCAGTGTAGGCTGAGTTTAGAGGAGGTACAATGAACTCTGCTAATGCGTGCGTCCGCTTATTTTCTGCATTCGATGACGTGTCTGTCGTAAGCAAACTTTTGGGCATTTTCACCTACGTTCTATTTAGGCTGTGGTAAAAAAATCCCCTGTGCCGCCGCATACGACGCCTAAGATGATCACAAAGCGGGAAGAATTGCGTGATTGATCCCTTATTGCCTCCTCGTGCTGCCACCGCGAACATTCCCGCGAGAGTTGCACGCAAGCGGTCATTCGGCGCGTCATCCCATCACCAGTTGTTTCAGCGAAATGGCCGGCGCAAGACGAATGCGGTGCGGGAAAATGTCTCGCTGCATGTGGGTCGGTGGTCGTGCAGCAAACGTGCGGAACAAACAAAGAACGCCGATGACGGCTCCTATCATCGCAATAAACAAGCGGGCCGTGGACGGGAGGAAAGGCCACGCAACTGGGACGTCCGTAAAAGTCGTTCGACGCTATTGCTTCCACGTGCTCGATCGCGATCCGAACGCAGCCGCCGTTTGACCGCCAGGGCAGTTGACGAAGATGGCGCAGGATTTCTCGAAGGTAAGCTTTTCGAACATACAAAGTATGGCCAAATTGACCCATGCGAAGGCAAATGGCTAAGTCTTAGCGCTGCATGCTTTCTTTGACAACGGATTATGCCTTTTTCGTTAGTAAATCGTTGTACATATTTTGCTTCTTCAACCGTATTTCCCCTAAGAAGTGACCTCGGGGTCATTATTTTTCGATTGGTACATTAAACAGCACAGGTGCAAAGTTGCATTTAGTTCCGGCCCTTCGGGATTAAGCGAAAATTGTGGCTACGAACGGGGTGTACCTGTACTGAACGCTAGAAGCATTTTAGACAAGACTTTATGACACGAAAACATTTTCCTTGCCATATCACTTTGTCTTTGCCAAACTTTGCCTTTTAGCTAGCTTACCAAACCGGATTCGGTAACGAGTTCGCAAGCACCGACCCTCGGTGTCCTGATGCGCTACCGGTGGGCCAGAATAGTCCTCAGCAATGCAAGTACGGACTCTATGCGGAACAACTCTCTGGCACAGCATTTACCGTTGCTCGACGCGAGAACAAGCGAAGGTAAGATCCGTATTGAACCGATTTCTTCTCGATGCCGTACAATTTTAGCTGGCTATACCGCATTCGTCCGTCGGTCGTGCACAGGCCGTTTGAGCCTCTGGAAAACGACAAGTTCACCAACAAGTTCTCGGACTTCAAGCCGAATCCGAACCAACTTCGGTGGAAGCCGTTCCCTATACCCGAGACCGACAACGTGGACTTCGTTGAGGTAGCACTTCGATGGGGCTACGTCGACGAATTCCGCCTGTTCTAGGGCCTTTACACGGTCTGCGGCGGCGGTGATCCGGTGGCACGCAGCGGAATCGCCATTCACAACTATTCCTGCAACGCGTCGATGAAGAACCGAGCCTTCTACAACGCCGACGGCAACTTCCTGATCGGTACGCATGGCGCTCCTGAGCAGCACCTCAACATTAGATAGGTTTTAGTTCCGCAAGAAGGCTCCCTGAAGATCACGACGGAGTTCGGTCGTATGCTGGTCGACCCGTTGGAGATAGTGGTCATCGCACAAGGCATTCGATTCAGCGTTGCGATCGACAAGCCTTCTCGTGGCTACATTCTCGAGGTCTACGGCACACATTTCCAGGTGAGAAGGACACATAATACGCTCGTCGCACACCATGCCGCGGCTATCCGCTTAACATAGTTTACATCTTTCAAACTCACCATTTAGCTGCCCGACTTGGGTCCGATCGGTGCGAACGGACTGGCTAACCCACGAGACTTCGAAACACCGGTTGCTTGGTACGAAGACAAAGACGAAGAGTACCGCATTGTTAGCAAGTACCAAGGTGCTTTGTTCGAAGCTCATCAGGTACGACGTGAATGCCAGCAAACGCTCCTACGGTGAAACTTTAGGACCATTCGCCCTTCGATGTCGTCGCATGGCACGGCAACTATGCGCCGTACAAGTACGACCTGCGCAAGTTCATGGTTATCAACACCGTCTCGTTCGATCACTGTGTAAGAATTTTTTATGGCAATTGCACGTAATCGTAAACGAAGCTTCCTCTTCGTTTGTTTTGAAGCCAAAACTAATGATGAAGCTTTAGGACCCGAGTATCTTCACGGTTCTGACGGCCCCTTCGCTCAAGCCTGGCGTCGCTATCGCCGACTTCGTGATCTTCCCGCCACGGTGGGGAGTCGCTGAACGTACATTCCGCCCACCTTATTACCATCGTAAGCTCCTGACCAGCTATTACGACGCATTTACCTCTTTAACTAGCATCTTTTAGGGAACTGTATGAGCGAGTACATGGGCCTGATCGTGGGCTCGTACGAGGCAAAGGCCGGCGGCTTTCGACCGGGAGGCGCTAGCCTGCACAGCATGATGACACCGCACGGACCAGACGCTACCTGCTTCGAGAAGGCTTCCACCGAAGAGCTAAAGCCACAGCGCGTCGCAGACGGAACGATGGTAGGCAGCATTACCGTTTGCCCTACCATAATCGCCTTCATTTCAGTCGTTCATGTTCGAAAGCTCGTTGAGCATGGTCGTCACGAAGTGGGCCAACGAGGAAAACGTCGACGCGGACTACTACAAGGACTGGCAACCACTCAAAAAGCACTTCAAGCTGCCTCAGTAAGGCCATACCCGAAACCACTGGGGAAGCATGTTTTCACTTTTTATCTTATCATATGCCTTTTCCTATACGAGTTCTAGCGCCTTTGCGCAGCAACAGACTTTGACAGCTATGCATTTTGTAACGATAATAAAGGTCTTTTTCTAGTCGATCTTGTCGTGACTTGACGGTTCAAGACCCTATTTATCGAAGGCATGCCACATAATGACCGCACCTAATGACTCCTCTAGAAGATGGTATGACGGGTGCAGCGAAAGTCAAATTCGGCGGTCGCGGCAATGGCAGTGCGCAGTTCTTGCCCTTCGTTGTGGACGGTAAGTCTTGCTAACGCAAGCTTAGCCTAAACCTAAACCTCCGGCAAACCTAGCTGGATACATAGTGAGACTGTGTATCCAGCTAGGTTACACCTCAATCCGTACTTTCAGACTGCGCGCAGTTCTCGCTCGACCCAGAGGACGATGCTCAGCGTCCGTCAGGATCCACTGAAGCTGGTCAAAGGGAGCAACTGCTTGGTGTCTCGCGAATACGCCCTGCCCCGTCCGCGCAGAACGGAAACACTCAACGAGCTCACAGCGAGAACAATCGAGCGCCGACGACGTGGAGGGACAAGGGTAGGGTGATACTTTCGATAATTTGCTACCTTGTGCGCTGCGAATTCCACTGGGTAAACGCTAGGATTTAGCCCCAGAAAGTCAGAAGCAGCGAGAAGTGTCGCCACTAACCGACGAGATCGAACTGGACGGTGATTCGGCGTCGGACGATCTCGATTTGTTACCGCCAATGACTTCTTCAACAACGCGGACCGGCCGCCGCAAACTGCAGAAGTTCATTCGCTGCTGTGCGCCGCATGGCGTCCCACCTCGATGTACGATAATGTAGGGCAATGCCTTGCTCCTCTCGCTACAGAGTACGCATTCTGCACTTAATTCCGTACGCCCATGAGCCTATTCTACGTTGTAGACCAGCTAAACATTGTAGCTTCCTATTTGAGCTTCTTTTCCCACTCCAAATCTCATTCTTCATGCTTGCATTTGTCTTGTTTTGGCGCTACAGACTTTTGACTTAAGTAGCTTTATTCCGCTAGCATTACCATAACTACTTTACTAACACTTTATTGTGTCGATCTCTACGCAGCTTTGGTCTCGATGACGATCCCGTGCATGTCCTTGATCTCGCCCTTCAGCGTCTCCGTGATGAGCTTGTGCTGTTGCACTTTGATCTTCCCCGCGAATTCCGGCGTCTCCACTTGAATCTTGTACATTGCTCCGCATCCGCCTGAAGAGATTGTCGTGAATAAAGCAGTCACCAATTGACCAATAGCTTAAAGCCTTACTGGAGATGTCTTCGACTCCGACGAGCGTCGCGTCCCGGAATCGGTCCTTTAGCAGCTTTTCGATGCGTTTCTCGCCTTCCGTCTGCACTTTCGCAGGGCCTTCTTGCGTAAACAGCGTTCGCATCGGCGTTCGCAGACATCGCGTTATCGTTGCTCGAATAGAGAACATTCTAAAACTAGATGGACCATTATTTCGTTCAAGCTGTTACTAATCTGAACGTGTTGGAGTGTAAGAACTTGAGCACCATGTTTCATTGACTGGTTTCCTTAATCATGCAGTGCATGCCGGCGGACTCTAGCCGTGGGATGCGAGACCACACGAAGAGCAAAATCATTTTATTGTTCGTGGTAAGTTGTGTGCCAGCACCGGCTAGTAAATGCACGTCGAGCTGTGTTGCTAAAGCGATCACAGTAGCAAGCATACCAGTACAACACAAGGAGCAGTTCAAGCGACAGAAAAACCTAGGCCAATACTGACTAAGACGACTATCCAGTTACAAAGAAGATGCAGACGCGTTTCTATGCCGTAATTAAATGCTGCCAGTGGAAACCGGAAGAAAGACTAGTGGAGGAACTACAAATGCGAAGAACGTGTAAGTTGAAAGCCAGAACGTAGCTTCGGCTTCGTTGGGGTCAATAAGGAGTCTTTTGTACTTAGTTGTGACCGGTGAATGCCCGAGAGACAGGAAGACACTTTATGATCGTGGGCAGGTGCCGTTTGTTTCTTTTTCCGCTGAGCTCTTCGTTTCGTTGGCAGTCAACAACCCGTTATGCCGCCGCAGAGTCGCATACATCGCCCAAATGCTCAGTGGTCGCATGTAGCCGATAGCGCGGTAGAACCTCTTCTTGTAGATCGCCTCGGGTGTTTGGAACTGCAGTCCCGTGCGGTTGTAGCAGGTCTCATAGCAGCCCTCCGCGACGTGTAGGCCTCTCTCGAGTTGATCCTTAAGAAGAGCATATAGTGGTATCAGTCAGCAAGTTACGTACCTGCTGCATGAAGAACGACGCTAGCGCATATGTAACGCCAGTCCAAACTTCGTCGGCTAAAATGGGCGTTTCATTAAGCGATTGCTAGCCTACTAGCGATAGTACATCGCAGTTTTTTTCACTCTTCAAGCGTACCTTGTATGTACGAAAAGTCGATCTCGCCATTCGGTCGCATCCCGTTCACGGCTCCCATCTCACCATTTGCAAATTTCATGACGTTCAGCTCGTAGACGGCGTCCAGCACCGATTTCACGTGGTCCGCCGGTATGATCTGAACTCGGTCGCGTTGGAAAACCCGCTAACTATCGACCTACATCAGCTGCCATGTCGGGCCGAATATGCGCCAGGTACCAGTATCCACATAGTTGGTCCGCCATGACGGTGTCCTGCGACAGGGAGCCCTCGTCGAAGTTGTAGTAGCGACCGTTCCAGAGCTTTTCCTCGTAAACCTGAATTTGAATTTGTTCGCAATCGTCAGGCAGAACATGATTACCTTCTTAGCCTTTCTCAAAATCTCTGTATACTTCACGTGCGCCTCTTTGTCGCCCGCTTCTCGACCCATTTCAGCGGCAACACGGAGAGCCGCAAGCCAGAGTGAGCCGCAGTAAGCACTATACAACCATTGTTAAGGGTATTACGCAGAAGGGAAATACGAACCTTACGCCAACCATCTTCCAAGCATCGTAGGTCTGATCAGCTACGCCGAAGTTCTCGATCATTCCGTCACCGTCACGATCCCAATGCAGAAGGGCTTCTTCCATGAGATTCTAGAACCAACCACCACATAGAATCATCTAGCAACCGGAGACACCTACTTTGACGGCAGGCCAGATGAAATCCAGGAATGCCTTATCGGACTTGAGAACGACGAAATAGTCGCGGTAGGAGGTGAGGACGAACTTCAGATTGAGATCCTTCCACTTGCCCGTATCGTGCATCACGTACGCATTCGTCATTAGCCATGGATCGTCGGCTACAACCACGATAATACTGTTTGGAATGTTCTTGACGATGTACCAGGATTGCCGAGATCGTGCGGAACGCGGAGGTAGCTCTTCTGCGGACCCGTATCGCCTTCCATGTGGAACTTAACTTTGTTGTCGTCGAAGTGGTCGATGTGGTCTCCTAAATCACCGCATTGGTCACTTCGGTGTGCGGCAATAGCCTTACGTATGTCCGCCTGAACGGAGTGCTCGAGATTAGGAAAGAGCTCCGCAAGTGCAAAAGACGCGTAGAAATGGACGTCGTACGTGTTCACCATGCGGTATTCCCAGGCTGAAGGATAACTGTGATTGTACCAAAAAGGACAGAAGAGCGCCTACATTCCAAGTATCCGAACCGCCCGTGTTCGCGCAGAACTTTCGCTGTATACTCGGTCATTTGAGGTTCTTGACGCGGCCATTCCTCGTCGAAGTCGAACCACATGGAGCCGCCATCGGTGAGGAAGTATAGCTCGTTGAAGAGGGCACTCTTGAACCAGTCCGGAAGGCTACTAAAATGCAACATTTTACTAGTTTTTCTAGACGGAACTTACGGATTTTCCAGCACCGGTTTCTGCCATGCATCTATGGCGGCTTCCCATTGCCGGTAGTTGTTTAGGGCATACTCGCAGATGTCTTCTGCAGCATCTGCCGATTGATCGAAAAAGCGCGAGTACCATCTAAAGGCGAAAGCATTGCAATGGGATTGAGGCGAATACGAAGCAGCCGAGTAAAGAATAGGAAGACGGTGTCGCGTGCTGGTAATATCGCAAAGAAAAGACTGGAAACTTTTTCGTAGAATGTAGGCTCATTCTTTACGGCCCGCTCGGGAAACGAGTCGGGTCGCTCGATGAAGAACCCGGGTGGTGTTGTTGCATTCTTCCCTTCTTCAAGCCGTTATTTGGAACGTCTCGAGTACACTTGAATGCTTAAAAACAATGCCCACGCAGGGAATCGAACCACGTTAGCTCGCATGCGCCTCGCAAAGCAATACCACTCTGACAAGCGTGCGCTGGAGAGAGGAAAGGACGCTTGCACAATATCAATGCCTCCCCCAACACGCGTTAGGATGCAAATTTTGACGATAAAGTCAAACATTTCGAACGTGCAATTCTGTCTTATGTCATTGCCATTGATACCTAACACAATGAAGTTCAAGTCGCTTCAAAAAACTAACACCTGTGATTTCTTTTCAATAACATATTACGTCCACACTTTTCAACTTGTCAAAGGCGCCATAAATGTTTTAAGAGTAGGACTTCTGCACCACAAAACTACCTAGGCGTTCTCACTGAGCACGTCAAGTACCTTACAACACTTGTGCAAATATGGACGGATGACATAGCTAAGCACCTCAAGTGGCCGGGCCACGGAACACGCAAATTGTTCGGAGGCGTGCCAGTAGAGTCATCAGTTAAACTTGCGGTAGGTATACCTTTTCAGGCGCCGTCCGCGCAGTCCGAAATGCACCTCTGGCATGTGCCAAACAAGCGCAAACTCCAAGTCCTTCGACGCCGTTCTTGCGGGCACAGCTGTCTTCAGGCACACTCCCACTCCCAGTTCGCTGCCGTCAGTATCCTCCGCTGCAATCGAACCACTTTTACTTATTGCTGCGGAAACCGCTTTGATCTTACCTCCGTCGTAAAATTCTCCAGTCGTGGCCAGGCTTCGCCACAGGTTCTCCCCAGTACCACTAGGCTTGAATGATACGCATGTGGATCCATGCGCGTGCTTGCTCGTCGATGCCGCCAGGCCGTACGTGCAGGGCATGCCGTCCACTGAGTGGTCGAGGCGGACGCCGAGGACTAAACTATTCTTCGTAGGGCATTTTTACTCGAAGGAAGTCCAAAAGTTGACAGCACAAGCATACCGTTGCCCTTCCAGAACGTTTCCGACGTGCACTGCACTCCCTTATTCGCCTTCTTATCACCAGACCCGTTGCAAAACGTGAACGCTATGGACGCCTCCAGGTCCCTCTCGGAGTTGTTGATGACCCGAAAGACGAACACCGACGCAGGCAAGGAGGAGTCCTTGTAGTTGTTCGGGATAATCGGCGAGATCTGCCGGCAGTGCACCTCCACTTGCTCCTCGGGCAGCTCGTACCGGCTCCAAGACCGAGGGTAAAGGCCGCTAAAACAGAAATTCTTGTTAACCGTCACAGAAAACGGGTACGATTACCGATAGTGAACGTCCTTCTGTGGCAACGAGAAGTCCCAGGCACACAACTTTTTGCTTCTCTGGCAGCCGCTACCCTTGTTGAAAGGCACCGCGCTTAGCACCACTTGTCGGACGAGCGTCGAACCGCTCCGCAAGGTTAGAATAAACTGGTTTGCCTAAAATGGCAACTGTACCAGGAGTACGTCCAGGTCAACGTGCCTTAACCGTCTTGACATGATGCTCCACCCGTCCTGGCCGTAGGCTGAACTTGCAGAAGCCGCCACGAAAGTCTCGCCCGATGGACCCGCTACCGATGCCTCCACATGGTACGCCGTAGAAGGGATAATGTCGGAGTGGTTGAAAGGTGTTAATGAAGAGTCTCTCCTTCTTGCGGATATGCTTTAGCCAGTACCAGGAGTAGCGCAAAATGAATGGAAGGGCGTTGCATATCTAAATACGTGCTCTCGTTAGAGAACCTAATCGTAGACGCGACAACGGACCTGAATGAACTTGGGGCGGTTGAAGGGAACCCGTTTCTCCGCGGGTAGCTGATCACCACGTGCCGTCCATCCGTACTGCTTCGCCAGCGTACTTTCCGTGCTGGGTTGTTCCTCGTCCTCGGTCGGCTCGGACGACATGGCGACGAGCCTGCGGAGCAGCGAGGCAAGCCTAGATTACACGAGGTTTTTTTCGACTTAGCGATAACATAGCACCCGCTACGCATCGTACCAAAAATATGGTAACGAACGTATTCACTTGGGTGCGGCATTTTTGTAACACGTCTCATCCAGTTTTCCAAGACTCGCATCAGTAGCCATGCTTGGTCTGACATCAGGCAAGAAGCTGCAAGATCCAGTATACGTTTGCAATAACTTTATTCGGCTTTCGGCCATCATAAACAGGGCGATATTTGGTGAACGTAATGGACGGACACGGAAATTACCGAATTACGAGGGGACCTCGAGCGGCGAACGGTTTCCAAGGACCCGAAGTTGGCATAAAGGCTGTCCATTCAGACCGCCGTTCTCCGAGAAACCGCTCCCACGCGCTCGTACAAACATTAAGCGGGGTCAAGACGAATCTAGTGAGGAGAGGAGCATCCTTCTTGTGCAGCCTTATACACAGCGGAAAACTGACTACTGATATCGAAGAAACAATCGAGCCTGTCAGCTAGCGGGTGCAGACATTTATACACACAAATAGCGGGTGTAGAATAAATGAATTTAGCGCAATAAGGTCGTGGGATACGGGGTAGAGCGAGGAATAAGTCCGATTCAAGTGGGAATATCACATTTCGGTGCGCAAAGAGAGCTGCATTCACGGGAGGACACGACGTTTGGTGGGTGGAAGTGCATGAGCCATGAAGGTAACACAGACTGATTGAACTCTTGGGAAGGAAGGACGTGAAAGGGATGTCGAGAGAACGTGGCGGTCACAGACCGGGAATGGCGTTCAGCTTCTTGTCGATGGTGTGCGGCGAGCCGTTCATCGAGTACGACACCTTCACCATCATTTTCAACTGAAACAGAAAGGTGAAAACTAAATTATCTTTCGCGCGCTTAGAGAATGAAAGAAGACCACGGATTTTATTGGGTCAACCAATGTTGCACCTGAATACACTTTCCAGGTGATTTAGGTTCAGTTTCAGTTTTTTGAAACAAAATTTATACTCTGAATGCCCGTGTTGGTATCGAATTTCTACCGCGACTCAGTCATTTCTTCCGAACTCTCCTAAACCGCATACGTAGGACTTAATGACGTACCCCTGGTGCGTCCGCAGCATTGCGCCGGACCTTCCCTAGCTGCGTGATCGACGACATTCCGTTCGCCTCCAGCCGCGTGCTGTCCGGTGGCAACAACTCGATCTGATAGGCCTTCGTCACTGCCGCGGAGAACTTGAACTGGTCCACGGGGACGGGGTTGTTGTTGGTGAAGATGAGGCGAACCACCGCTCGGCCATCGTGACTAGAGAAGTCCGAGTCCGTGAACAACTGCGCCTCAATACCGCCCTGGTTGATCACGATCTCGCCCGCTTCTTGCCGTCCCGAGTCGGCGTGAATAGCGCTAAAGGTGGCGAGGATTAGCGTACGACTTTTTCTGTTAGGTATCTTATTACCCAGCGGCGGTCGTCGATCCACCAAAGAAGTCCGCCAGTGGGTCTGCGTTTGCCGCCGCAGGAGCAGCTTGAGTGGCTGAAGCAGGCGTGGGTCCACCGCCGAGGCCTCCTAGCAGATCTTCTAGACCGAAAGCACCATTTGCTGACGGCACTGCCGCTTGAGGCGCTGCACCGACACCGTTGCTGCCGCCACCGTTCACGCCGATAAGGTCGAAGAGGTCGCAAGGCGCGCCAGTTTGACCACCGGCGATCTCGAGGAGATTGCCCGAAGCGTCGCCGCCTTCAGCAGTGACAAGCAGATCCTGGGCCTTGCCGGACGTGGAGCCGTCGTCCTGCTCGATGGGCGCAGCGGCAGCGTTGAGGGCATTGTGCTCGATTGCCGGCATTCGTTCCAGTAGGCCGTACCTGCAAGAAGCAACATAAAAGTGTTAGAAGCTTTCAGAGCTTTTTGTGCTCTTCATGGACCACGTACTTCAACTCGTCATTCCCGAGCAGCCGCGTAAACTCTACAGATCGCTGCTGCAGCTCAAGGTTCATGTGTGCTGTGTGGTTGCGAATCAACGCCTGAACGCGGTCAACGCCGGACTCGAAGCGAGTAACAAGCTTGGCCAATGCTGTGAGACCGTACTCGCGAGTCGGAATGGCCATCAGTGTGGATGGGAGAAGGCGTTCGAACATGTCGATCACTTCGTTTTCGTCGACCTAAGCGTAGTGCATTTGTAACGCTCAGTAAGCATCATCACGATTACCTTTGGTTGACGCTCATTCGCAGAAATAAGCAGATCTCCAAACTCTCCGATGCTCCAGAAAGCGACTTGTAGCAGTGGTTGAGCGTTGGAGACGTCTTCCTGAGTGGCACGGAACAGCTGCACCGTAGCGTAGGTCTGCAACTCGGCATTCGACGAAATGAGGCCGATCATCGCGCTGACTACCTCATCCGGGACGTAGTTACCAGCCTACAAGCGCAACTTTGAAAGCGTAAGGCTTTTGAAAGGTGTTACCAATTTCAAGACGCTGATCATAGTGTCCAAGTGCCAAACGTAGCTTGGAGAGAATCGCTCCGTTGCGACGTACATCTTCGACGCACACTCCACCTTGAACTCAGGGTCGGCAGTCTCGAGGAAGACGAGAATCTCCTTTGTCATCGACGTGATGTTCTGCTTGTTCATCAGTGCAAAGCAGAGCTCCATGGCCCGTCTACAAGCGGAAAATGTAATCCCACTCTTCACAGTCCTTCAGGACAGACCTCCGAATGGAGACGTCCGGATCCTTCAAGCACTCCACAACCGTCGTTCGGTGCCTCTGCACGGCATTAAAGTCCACATTTACGGTCTTCAGCAGCGTGTTCAACGCCACGTAGCGGATGTTCTTGTCGGGGTTGAGCAGGAACCGTCCGAGAATGTTCACAGCCAGGACGCGTAGGCCGCTCTCACTCTTGATCTCCATGATCGTGAGCACGGTCTCGTAGAGAATGGCGTTACCGACGTTCTTCGACGTCTCCGTGTTGGTGGCCACTTGTGCGAGGATGTCGTTCATCTCTTCGCTAGCACGAGCGTCGTCGCGACCCAGTATCCGCAGAAGCTTGAGGATCTTTATCTGAAGCAACGGGAGTAAAGAACTGTGAAATGTCTCATGTTCATGTAACGCTAACTTTCTGTCTTACTCGGAAAAAGGCACATATTTTTAGTAAAGTTGATATTACGCCTTGACGCTTAAGCAATGCACACCTGAAGGAACGGGTCGCTAATGCCCGAGACGTCATGCTCGGGTGAGTAGCCGGTCATGAGAAGGTTCTTCAGGATTCGAACAAGATTCGGTACCATCTGAATGAGCGGTAGTTACGGTAAGGCTCGTTTGAAGGACAACTTACCCTTTTAAAATGAGTTCGGACATCTGCACTGAGTTCGCACATCTCCGAAACGAGCGTTATGCCGCCCATCAGGACTCCTAAAGCAGTGCTAGAATGAGCTTCCGAGCAGCCACTGCGCGAACGTACCGTGGTGCTTCTCGTTGAGCAGAGATCGCGTGCACGAGATGAACATTTCGATGAGTTCTGGCACTTTGCGCACAATGCGGAAAGCACATAGGGCTGCCTGAAACGCACCGTGAAGCATAGCAACCTCTAAAGCGCCAGGTGCACCTTCTTCTTAATGTAAGTGTTCGTCGATTTCATTAGCAGCTTCTCGACTTCTCCGGCCAGGTCGCGGCACATTTCCGCGGAGCAAATCGACCCGAGAGTGCAGAGTGCAAGGCCAGTGACGAACTGGTCCGACTCGTTCAAGTGGCTGAATAACATCGGTCAAATCGAGCAAAGCTAATCGTACCCTCATACCTTTTTAGGCAGTTGGTGACCAGGAGGTGGACCTCAGAGCGCTCGTCGAGCAGCAGCATCGCGCCGAGATAGCCGATGCGAATGTCCGTGAATCGCTTGTCCTTCGATCCCACCAGCTTCATGCATTCCAGCTAAACCTCAGACTATCATGAAACTCGTCAATTTCCGACGCTACCTGTCCGAAGTGAGCCGGGTAGCCGAGCATGTGGATGTAGAGGAGCTTCGCCATGTTGCGGCACTTGTACTTGTTGTCCTCGTCGCGGAAGGAGTCTCGAATGTTGGCACTCTCCCTCTCGACCACAGCGCGTTCCTCGGCGGCTGTTCGAGCAGCACGCACCTGCCGAATGAGGTCTCGCAGTCGCATCGAGGCGCCAAGTGTTCTAGAACCGAAGTTTCATCCGATGGAACCAGATGCATGCACTACTTGAGGTGGTAGGCACTTATCAGCATTTTAGGTCCGGAATTTTTTCGCAGCAGCAGTCAGAAAATGTGTCAACATGTGGGTAACTTTTAGACGGGTCTTATCATTTTCTGGGATGCATAGCGGGTAAAACACAACCATAAAGGGCACTATTTGCTCAGCTGCATATTTGGCGTGATGCGGTGCTTACCGTCCCAGCTTGGACTTCACTTCGTCGATCTTCTCGATCGTCATCTCCACGACGTTCGCCATCTGAAAGAACGGAAATTAAGGATGCCTTCGCAATTACTTTTTCATGATTGCTTCAAAATTCTCAAAAGCTCTATCTTCCTGGATGCACTTGTTAGAAACTTCAAAATGTTTGGCAAAGTGTGTCGAAAAAATTAGTTTTTCTCTTAAAAAAGTTCGTTCTAAAGATGATGCTTATTTGGACGCCTTACCTTGATATGTGTGCTCGTCACGGTGGCGACTGTCGCTTAAAACCGATCTCAAATATGGCATGAAGATATGTTCAGCAACGTTCAAAGATAACTTGCGCATTTCAGGACGCCTTCAATGAAAAGCACACAAGGTAGAAAAAACTAGCTTTATTCTCGCTCATCTTCTAAATTCAAACTCGGCAACCAGTAACACTAAGACGGGAGGAAGTAACAACGACGGCCTAAGCCGATAGCGCTAAGCAAATGCCGGGAACATTTCCTGCAGACGCTGACGACTGTCCGGATTACCGACGACCCACGCGGTCGCGGCCAGGAGACCCATTCCGGCGCCGATTCCGGTGGCTCTTAGGCCGTGCACCGATCGGTAGACGGCTCCGGCCAGCGCACCGGCGGCCAGTGAGTTGAGCTCGTCGTCGGCACGCAGACTCTTGAGGCCGATCTCGATGGCAGAGTAGAGGAAGACCGCGCTTCCGGCCACTTGCGCGTAGGCGCTGCCGCCTTTCACCGCAGCGTTCGTGAGACGCGTCATGGCGGGTTTGAATTTCTGAAGGCAATTTGGTTAAGCATAATTTAAGTGGAGTTATTCCCCACCAGATGTCTCGTTTCCGGGTTGAAAATCTCGGGCACGGATCCTCGCACGCTTCCGACCGCGAAACCGCTACCGACCGCCCACCCAATGTGACCCAGTGCGAACTCGAACTTCCCCTTGCCGTGCTCATTGCCTTCCGGCATGATGTACTCGGGCGACGAGGCCTTGAAGATTGTCGGGTCCATCTGAACATAAATGTTATCGGGTCAGGACAGCAGAGAAAATATGGGCCAGGGACCGCGAAAAAGGCGAACCTGCAAGTAGGGAGACATTTGCATCTTCAGCGGAACGCCGGCATGCTTCAGCTGGTCCAAGGCAAGCACCGGACCGCCGAAGGGTCCCGCCTCGTCGTCGTTGTGGTGTTGAGCCTCGGAAGAATGACCTTGCCCCATAAATTGGTCGGACTCAGGTGCCGGGGCAGCAGCCGCCGACGAGTCTCCACCGCCGAATCCGAACCAGCTCATATCGCTGAAAAGTCCTGAGAAAACAGTGGAATTGCTTTTAGAACGTCGTCAAATATGGCAGCAGTCGAGAAACTGCTTCTTTATATTTACGTCAATCAAAACATTGTAAGATCTGCTTCTTCTTCGTCGAATACATCGCAATTCATCTCACAAAAACCAACAGTAACTTTGTAAAAGATCGTTAAGAACTGAACAAAAGGAGGTGCAGTACATAGTGGTGAATGCGGCTGGGAGTCGACCAGTGAGTTTCCCGGTTAGCAATGGAAAGATGACCGTTAAAACAGAAAAAGGGCATTGTGCCTACGAAACAAGAACAGTATCAGGGGAAAAATCAACTACACGGAGCGGTGTTGACCAGGCAGAACAAAAACCCAGTGTTAGAAAGAATGCTAAGATCACTGTGAGAGAGAGGCTCCGACCAATGTAGAGGGCTTTCATGTGGAATTAACACTAAGTCAACACCAGCATGGATGATGCGCGTAGGCTGACGCCGGACAACCAGTAAGTGATTAAGGAACAGATTTGGCGACTTTGGTAGGTCAAAGGAAGCCGAAGCAAATGCAGAGGAATGCACAGAACGTCCCCACACTGCCGTCGAAAGAAACGTGCGCTTCATCGACGCTGCCAGCCATGCGAACGCTCTCGGCCATCGTACCTGAAGTTACGCGGTAGACTGAAGGTTGGAAAGAAGCATTCCTTCCTCACCTCCTATCACCTCCACCTCCACCATGCGAGTTCCGCCTCGAGTCGGCAGACCCATTGTAGCTGCCATTGCCCTTCGGGTGTCCGCCGTTCCGACCGTCCCGATCACGATCGTCGCGTGCATATCGACCCTCCGACTGCCTTCTCATCGGTCCGACGCCACCGCCATTAGGCGGAGAGTGTTTAGCCGCACGGGGGTCCATGCCGAGCGGTGAGGCCGAGCTGACGACCGGGTGGTGGCAAGTACGCTGGAAAGCCGGGCGGAGGACTGTTGAAGGGCGGCATCGTTGCGGGCGTGGCCGGAGCGGACTGTGGTGATGGTAGTTGACCGTTAGCTGAAGGCACTGGCGGTGGAGGGAAGCCGGGCTAAAGGAGTAGGCGTAGAAACTTGTCTCTCGTCGATCTTGTTTACCGGAGGGAATCGCATGAAGGGCGGTGCTCCTGCCGCGTATTCGGGCGGCGGCATCTCCGCCTGCGGTAGCATAAACCGAGGCCTCTTAGCGGCGCCCGAGCCGGGCAGCTCGAAGACGCCCGGCGGCGGCTGTGTCATGTCCACTTGTAGGGCGGCCGGGAACGGCTGTGCCGCGCCCGGTGCCTGCGGTACGTTGGGCATAGACCTGTTCAACGCCATCGAGGACGGTGAGTGAACGGAGACACCAGGCGGTGCTGGCTGCGAGAAGGAGGATTGCGGCGGACCCGCGGCGCCGCGCGAGCTCTGTCTTGGATCCGCTGGTAGTGGTGAGTACGTTGGAGGCGTGGTGTTGATGGAATGGGACCGCTAAACGCACAGTGGTAGATCTTTGGTTGGCGGGAAAGCTGGACATAAGCCGCTGAAGAAAGTAGGGATACTGCCTTCCGATTGTCATGAAAACAGATCGCACCTGTGTTCGGGGATCTCCAGCCGCAGGAACGCTATTGACGGGAACTGGCGGGACGTAGTTGTCGGGTGGAATCAGCGAAGACGTTAGCCCACTCGTACCTGAACCTCCTGGATTGCATTGCGCAAGGTTAGTGTGATGCCTTACCTGGAGCCTCGTCGTCGTCCATCTCCATGTCCTCCGCTACAGGTCCTTCGGAAGCGCCTAAACCGTCTCATATAAATCTGCGGATATATTGCAAAATCTAAGTTCGTGAAAATGCCTACCTTCAGCACCCATGTTCGCGAATGGATCGTCGGCAGGAGAAGGGGAAGGTGCATCCCTTGGTGGCGTCATGCCGGGCAGCACACCGGTCTTTACGATGTCCTCCAACTGCTTCTTCGTCGACTTCATGCCGGCAGCAAACTTCTCATAAGCCTAAAGACCCAACTAATTACAAACAGGCAACTCCAGGCTGGAGATAACTTTCACTAACGCTTACATCGTCGACTATTGTCACGTCGCGTAGTTGTAGATTGAAGAAGGCCTTCGCCTGCTTGACGAACTCCGTCAGGTGCCTGCAACGGCTCTCGTGCCTGTCGATTGTCGACAGGAAAGAGTCGAGCTTGGTCTTCGAGGAGTCAATTTCCGCTATGACTTTTTCGCCTTCTGACCGGTCTGAACAGGCATAGTGACCTCTTGCACAGGGATCCTGTACATACCTTTCATTCGCTCGTTGATGCGTGACTTGAAGTCGAAGTTGCTGCGCATGAGAATCTCCCGCGCCTTCTCCATTAGAGCGTCGCCGTTTTGGTACTGTTGGACGTCTTTCAGGAACTTGTCTTGGTCCAAGTCAGCGGGGAATTCCTCCTGCTCCAGCGGCCGGTTGTCTGAAATGTGTGGTTCAAGCAGTTCAAGCAAGCAAGGATTCGTTCATACCTAGCGCTGCCTTCATCTCCTCGATAATGTGCATGGGGAAGACGCTACGCTGCTGGAACACCTCCACGCATCTTGCTATCGGCTTCTTGACGGCGGGGCTAAACAGACGGAGTCCAGCCAATACAACAACGGTATGGTTGCCTAAGAATCTGCTGACTATTGGCGCGTACCTGGCCATTCCGATCGCGTTGATGACGTGCGGGTGGAACGCCATAGTCACGGTCTCACCGTTGCCCTTCTTACTCGCCTTCTGCACCGCGTCGTTCATCACGTAGATCAGCGCCGTCCGCAACTTGTCATCCGCTGAAGCATACTGATTAATGTCGAGTATGTAAGACTAAGCACTCTGATATAATATGACAACGTACCTGCTTTGTAGACGTCCATCCAGCATTTTGCGATGACGCCCACGTCGTCCTTGTAGTGCAGTATATAGCCGGAGATGGTCTGGACGGACTCTTGGGATGCATTCGCCGTGCTTAGCCGCTTCCTCACCGCATCCTCCTTAAGCGGCATCTAAACAGAGCACGTAAGCAGCGGGTAATGAAAGGACACGCCACGAAGTAAAGACAACCCTATCAGTAGATGACTAAGCGGGCTAAAGAAGAGCATAAACAGGATGGAAACGATAACGCGAAAGGAAAATCGAAGTCAGTTCCTATAAAACCATGAAGACATTGTGTTAACCACGCTAAAATTGCCGTATTTGCGCAGCGAAAAATGAAGCGCGGTAACTCTCTAAGATATCCGTGAAGAGTTCACGGCTATTTGTGACCGTCATACTATGCGAAGGACGGACCACCAGGAATGACATTATCGTTCTCAAATAGAAACGTTTTTTGTCTTTAATTTAAAGGACTCAAAATTCATTAGCAATTGCGTGCTGACGAAAGTCTACTCATCCGTGTGGTGGGTGATACGCGGCCAACGGGACGAAGAATTAGGCGGAACGCCAAAGGTACCGTATTCAGGGTGGATTTCAAAACGCACTCCATCTTCTCGGTTCCGGGAACTCGATAAACGCTTTTCTAAGTACGTAATATAGAGAAATCACGCGGAACCTAGGCTAGATTATGAGCTAAGTATCTTGAATTTGCCTAATTTCGCGTTTTTTTGGTTTGTACCTCAGAAGAAAAGCCCCATCGAAATTGGGCAAAACATGTTCCACTACCTGCTGGATTCATCTAAGCGTTTTAGCAAGCACTTCTTAACGCCTTACAATGGCCGACGAGGAGGACTATGATGGAGGCGACATGGACGCGGAGGAGGAGTATGGAGAGGAGGAGCAGATGGACGACATCGAGCTGGAACAGGGTGACGAGGACGGAGAACGCGTCCAGTTACTCGAGGTACGTCTTGAGCAATGCCGCTTCTCACTGGAAGCAAATGGTGGACTTCTAAGTAGTATTGTCCTTTACTTAGGGAACCGCGGTGACCGCATCGACGGAGCGCGTCACGACGCCATTCATGACGAAGTACGAACGGGCACGCATTCTGGGCACTCGAGCACTGCAGATCGCGATGGGTGCGCCGGTGATGGTGGAGCTGGAGGGCGAGACGGACCCGCTTGAGATTGCACGCAAAGAGCTCAAGGAGCACAAGGTAGGTGCACGCTGTGGGAAGGCGGGATGATTGCCAGCTTGCCAAATTGTTTTTTTTTTAAATAATTTCGAAGTAAAAACTTCGAGTGAATTTTCAATCCGGAATTTTGATGCACCGCCTGACTAATGCCATGCTATTCAGATCCCGATCATCATTCGCCGCTACCTACCGGACGGATCCTTCGAGGACTGGGGCGTTGACGAACTGCACATAACCGACTGGTGAACGCTCCATGCACTCGCATAGATCCCTCAACATCGTCTTCCATCTTCTTCATTTCTTTTATAACGCTCCTATCGCACCTTCCTCCGTCGCCGACCAATTGTTTCTTGTTATTTTGTCCGCGTACGAGAATAAAGGTTCACCTTGTATGCATACTTACCAATCATCGTGAGCTGTAGTTGGAGCTGGTAGTACCTGTTACACAAATGACTGACGCGAACGGTGTAAAAGTGGCATGTTGAGAGTGATCTCGCGAGCCGTGTCGACGAGGATGAGCAGCGCGCTAGCAGCGATTCCCAATGTGGACATCGACCCACAGGGTGTCTTCAAGTACATTCTCATTCAGGTAAAAGTTTCGTGCAATGTTATAGGCGCTAAATTCGTGCCATATGCTTGCGCAAGAAAAGGTCAGCCGCTCTCCCTCGGATGCTAAAAAGCTAACGTGTAGTATTTCTTTCAAAGCGCTGTACCTGTGAAACTTCAGGTAACCGACGAGAGCACCAAGGACAAGAAACTCATCGTACGCGGATACGGCAAATGCGAGTACCATGCGGACATTTTCGACGAAGTCCAGCGTGTCGTCGGAAGCGGAATCCGTTGCAAATGCCCTGGTGGTGGTCGCATCGACCACGACGCAACGAACAAGAAGCTGAAGGTGTACGGCTACTCTCAGGTAGACTGTGCATAGCACTTGGATAGCTAACCGATGTCTTTAGGGCTTCGGGAAGGCGGACCATTCTAAAGCGGTGGACCTGCTGAAGGAGAAGTATCCCAACTACACGATTACTTGGTCCGACGACGGTTACTAGGCTCACCTTTGCAATAATTCGTAACTTCTTCGACATTTTGCGCATGATGACTAATAAAGGTGTCCTCACAAAGACCCTCGTGCTTACGCGTTTTATGCGAACACTCGTATCTCAAAAGACACTCTCAATCAAGCCCAACATTAAATTTTAATTTTTATGCAACCACACCTGGAAGAATGAAACTGTCCGCACGTTTGGTAACGCGAATTGCTTCTGTTCGACGTTGCGCAACGACGGCTGCGGTAGCTGCGCAAGAGCAATGCTCTTCGAAGACGGAGGAACCGTACCATCGAACGTTTGACGGCGACTCCTGTCATGTGAACGCAATCAACGCCATCAACGAGAAAACAGTTCTGCGATTGAAACTGCCGGAAGGTAGGTATCAAGCAGCCGCCGGCAATGGGAACACTTCTGTGTTTTAGAACCGCTGCTCCAGCATACGCCGAGGTATTTCAAGCTGCCCGATGACGCCGTAGAGGGCTTAATGCAGGCGATCCTGGAGACCAATCAACCGCCTAAACAGCTGCAGCATGAAGCTGATCAAGTAAATATTCTTCTCCCAGTGTACGGAGCAAACTTGTTTGTCGTTTAGTTGGCGGATAAGCTCGCTTCGCGACGTTTCCCTGCGAGTTTTGCCGAGATGTCTTCGGCTCGGAACGAAGTGAAGAACGAGATGCGAGCGAAGGGCGATTTGTCGCTGGTTGAGGCGGATATGTTCAACGCGAAAGTGGTCAGTTTGAGCCAATGTATCCATGCACTCCATAACGTGCTTACTTCAAGGTGCTAACAGCACGTTTCAGAAGCGGACCATCGACAAACACATAAACACGCAAGCCGCGAGACTGCTCAGGAAGAAACGGTACAACTGGGAGCCGCTGGAATTCGACTCAAAGGTTGCTGCCGTCCGCTACGCGTTAGCATGGTACGTTAGCGTCCCTCTACGCCTCTGTTTAATTTCGCTTTTGTGACAATACAAAAACGTTCCAGTTTGCCGTCACACTACGCGGAGGTGCGACGAGTTCTCCACGAGTTCGACAAGACCGGATTCGTACCGTCGACCGTGCTCGACTTTGGCAGCGGAATCGGTGGAGCGATCTGGGCAGTCAACGATCTGTGGGGCGAGAAGATCGACGAATACTACGCGGTCGACGCCAGTGACCACGCTACTGAAGTTGCCATGGATATCCTCAGGGTACGCTCTGAGCAGTCCTCGTATCGTCCTGTCTACCTGCATGGCACACGTTTCAAAATTTCAGGGCAGGAACTACACCACGACTGGCGAGCCGGTGAACAAGAAGGTGATATTCCGACGCGCCGCCTACCCCTCTCAGGAGAAGAAGTACGACTTGGTGATTGTCCACCGGACGCTCATCGAGATCAAGGAGCATGAAGCCCGAGTGGAGCTTATCGCCGACTTGTGGAAGAAGACCAACAAGTAAGGCATTGCTCTGCTACATGTGCGATGCTTGCTTGCAAACGTCGAGCCAAAATTATCCGCGAATATTGGCATATTGACCGGCATTGTTTCTTCCCTGCAATTTTAGGTACCTCGTGATTATCGAAGGCCACATGCCCGACTGCTTTAAAGCGGTGATGGAAGCGCGTGACTACGTCCTCACGGCTGGTGTTGCTGTGGAGCGGGAGGTACTCACCGAGCTGCTAGGACAGCATGATCTGCTTCACGAGGAGATGAAACGCTTCCTCGACGATAAGCGGATAAGTCCGCAGGAGAAGTACGAAGTCGTTAGAGAGAAGGTAACAAAAATCTAATAGCTATCGACTCGTAGGCTTCGTTTAGTTACCCACCGGCGTAGCAATGCCAACAACGGCGGACCCGGGCTTCGTCTTCGCGCCGTGCCCGCACGATCTCGGATGTCCTAAGCTCGCCGCGTATGGCAAAGAGTAAGCCACTTGACTGCTTGATCAGAGTGGATGCCAGTACCTTTTAGAGACGCTTGCACGCTTAGCGCTAGATGGCGACAGTTCCGCGCGGACAACTCGGATAGGGACCGCAGGAACGACGATGGCAATGAACACGGAAAGTTCACTTACGTGATCATGGAGAAAGGATCTCGCCCAGTGGGAATGCCGTTCTCCAGGCTCCTAACCGTGCGTGAAATACCCTTGCATTCAAAAACAATGTCATAACAATTCCAGAAAAAGAAAGCTGCGAAATGCGTCTCTTGCGAAGTTTGCACCGCGTTTGACGGAGTTCAACGATTCGCTGTTTCGAAGCGAGCGGGCCCTATCTACAGACGGGTTCGAAGCGCAGCGTCCGGGGAGCTTTTCCCAATAAGAGTAAGCTCATACCTCCACCTTCGCCTATGAGTCGTCCTAACCATTTAGGAACGCGTCGTCGACTCGAACTCCGAGTTTCAGTTCATTCGCGAGGTGGTCGACAAGTTGGAATAGGCGCTAGTCTTACAAGTTTTCGGCCGTTATTTGTTATCGTTTGTATAGCTTCCAAAATAGTTTATTAAAACTCACGCCTAGCGGTTCATGTAAAAGACACGACATCCGTCGTGGAACAATCGTATGAGACTGTGGAAACGGTCTTCTCGCATCTCTTGTGTTCTTGCTTGCTTTGGTCGAGGAATTCGTCCAATGACATGGACCGAGCAATGGAAGTGGTTCTCGTTGGTTCTGATTTCTGCGGTCGCTAGAGTGCTTTGTTAACGTCAGTTACTAGCGAACTAGCAGCACACAACAGCTGGTAACTGCCTTACATAGCCTCGTGGAGCTCGGAGAATCACGAACGAAGTTGTCTGGCCCTTTGAATAGCCGCATGCTTGCTTGTCCCTGAAAGAGCACGACGTTTTGTGAAATGCCTTGGATTCTTGTCTCATTTCTGTGAGGATTAGTCAAAGATTCTAAATGTGCACAGAGTACTTGTTTAATCCCAAAGTGTCGAAAGCAAAAAAAAAGTCGAAGATCGGCCGATTAGCGGCCAATCACATATCAAAAGCACTTTTGATGGAACCTCTTGTCCCTTTCATATTTTAGCTTGCTTGTTCGTTTGTGAACAGCAGCCCTAAGTGTAATTTGGGTACATTCTTAGATGTCTGGGGTTGTTTCTCCGAGGCTACCGAGCTCTTGATTTTACCGATACGGAAAACAGACAAGATCCCAAGCTAACTTTCTTCTGCTTTACATTCTGCTAACACGAAAGAGCCTTACCGGAAGTATCTCCAGCAGGCGAAAACGATGCTGATTAGCCAAATCTGCAGCGCCAGCAGCGCTATGCACGAGCCAACGAGAGTCCAACCCATGTAGCCTGCAAATAATGGACGGTGCGCGCATTTGCAGAGTAGATCTTACGCAAGGCCTTTGTGTCGGTCGGAATAGCGAGGCCATGAAAGCTCAGATAGTCACGGATCGTATGGAGCTCGCCTTCCGCGATCGTATAAACCAGCGCCAGTAGGAGAACGCATACGGCAGCGAATCCGAATGTCTAAAGAAACGCGTCGGACCTCACTGATCCAAGCAACCGTTCTCCTTACCATGAGCAGCAGGTAGGGAAGCAGAAACGCGGCGGACTCCTTGTAGAGAGCGTAAATCACCGACGAAGTGATCAACAGGCCCATCACTATTTGGAAGAACGTAGGAATCGCTACCTCCGCATTAACATTTGCGGAGAAGAGATAGAAGGTGAAGTGCCAAATTTCCAGCGCTACCGTTACGGCTAGCAATGCCGCTATCACACGAACGCCGTTCTGAACGAAAGTGTCGTACCAGTCAAATGAGACTCGTGCCACTGGCATCAGTATAACGGCGGCTTATGAATGCTTTGCGCATTCAGACGGTACTCTAGCGAAACGTAATCCAGACCAGTTGGTTGGATGATGCGGAATGCTAGCAACAACTTCGTAAGCATGATGAGCGGGAAGTATCGGAATCAGCACCGAATATCGGTCTTTTTGGAACTGGCATTGGACATCGCCCCAAAAACAACCGCAAATATCAACTACAGGCAACTTATTCTTGTAACTTAGCCTCAGGTCGTTCCTTTATGACACCTTTTTAGTCAGCGTTTAATGCTTTGTCTGTCAAAACTTGCCGGTATACCCTATAATGGGACTCGGATCGTATATTACCCAGTTTTTAATTGGATACGCTTTAAAATGTTGGAATTGGTTCTGTGTCGACTCTGGGCCTGAAGAGTGCCCGCCATTGCAACGTACCGTAACGTGGGTCTGGCGGCAGCAGCATTGATACCGTCCGTCGTTTGGATCAAAGTAGACTACCGATCCTCCTCGCTCGGAATCGAGCGGCCACAGTGGTAGAACAGAGTCATTCATTCCCATAAGCACACACAAGGTATGCTTTGGAAACAGTCCACTTTGGAGGAACCGATCGAGGCGAGGTGCCGGGACACCCACGAATACGTGGCGGTCAACGACGTACGCCTGGCCTCTGCAGCGTCGCGCGATTGAGCTAATTACCGTCCGCAAACAAGCGCCGTTGTGGGTTCTTGACGGGTAATGAGCTGAACCAGCGATAGCCTCATGGGAACTCGTTCGCTTGCGAAGCAGCCGAGCTGTAGCATAAGAGAGGAATAAAAAAACTTCAAGCTCACCATTACACGATTTGCATCAAACTAGCTCACCGAATGCGAACGGAGCATAGCCAGTTGGCAAGTAGCTCAGATTAGCGACCCAGAACTAGACCATCCTAAAGCTTTGTCTATGTTGTGTCTTGCCTATGTCCATCTCTTCAGCAAACGTTTGAAGCCGTACAAGCTTTCTTACATATGATTTTATTCTGGAAAGGCAAACTAATTTAAACGACAAAAGAAGAATCATTTAGTGTAATTAACAGGACAGTCGCTGACATCCATAAACAAGTGGGAAATGGGAGGAAGTCACAAGGTGGGAAATGTCGTGTTCGATCCGCAAGCTCATGATCACTGGTGTGGTTGTTGCTGCTGCCAATAGCTAAAATTCAGACGTTATATTTGGTTCACTCGACCAAGTTGCTTACTTCTGCCATGCGGTCTGCTGCTGCTGCTGAATTTGCGGGTTAGCCGCCGCGGCGGCGTAGTACTGCTGCGCTGCGGCCGCCGCGTACTGCCCGTAGCCACCCGCGGCGGAGTACTGTCCGTAGCCGCCCGCAGCAGCGGGGTAGCCGCTGTATGCGCCCGCGCCTCCGTAGCCGCCCATGTCGCCGCCTCCACGACCACCGCCGCGTGCGCCCTAAACGAAGATCGTTTTGCACGTGAACATAAAACTTCGTAGACATACCTCGCTCTTTCCCCACGAGCACCGAATGTTCTGCCCCATGAACTCTGTGCCGTTCATGTCGCAGATGGCTCGCGCGGCGGAGTCTTTCTTCCCGAAGCGCACGAAGGCGAAGCCCTTGTCGGCAAAGTGACGCACGTCCAGGATCTGCCCGAATCGGTTGAACAGTTGGCGCACTTCGTCATCTAAGCGGCAAGGTCATTGTGAACGCAGCCGAATAGCATGCTTACCGGAGCAGTTAGGCGGCAAGCTGCCCACGTAAACGGAGCAGTTCTCGGGCCCAGACTGATTGAAGACCTCCTCGTACGATGGACGATGGCGGTCGTGGTGGTGGTCGCGGTCTCCTCCACGCTCACCGCCACCGGTGGTTTTGCGGGTCGCCCAGTTGGTGCTAAACGTGATTGCTCAGTACCTGTGATTAAAGCAAGCACGTTACCGGATGGTGCGGCGCCCCAGCCATTGTCCATTCATCTGCTCAATCGCCCGCTCAGCTTCTTCGCGCTTAGGGTATGAGACGAATCCATAGCCCTTCGACTTGAGCGTCTGCGGATCACGGACAACCTTCGCGTCCCTACAAAGAACTGTCATCACGGCAGTAGGAGTTAGTCACTTACGAGACGTCACCGAAAGGCGCAAATGCGTCCTTCAGTGCTTTGTTGTCCACCTCCGGCGACAAGTCCCCAACGAACACGTGGAAGTGCTCTGAAATGGGTAGTGATGACATGGACGATCTAACAGCCACTTACTGCTGGTGTCCACCTTCTGCTGGGTGCCCGGCTGAGTGGCCCACTTGACTTTCATCTCCTAAAGTAGGAGGTTCTGAAGGAATCTTACAATGGGACTACCTTGTCCAGGAGCAGACGGCGGTCCATCGCAGTGAGGGCCTGCGAGGCGGTGTAGTGGTCC
Organism: Aphelenchus avenae; assembly: GCA_020875895.1. NCBI lineage: Eukaryota > Metazoa > Nematoda > Chromadorea > Rhabditida > Aphelenchidae > Aphelenchus > Aphelenchus avenae. The sequence goes on along the minus strand of JNEY01000032.1, from coordinate 236,868 downwards.
ACAAACTCCACAAACGCATACGGATCGGAGTTGGTCTAAAACGCTCGGCATTAGGGACTGCAAAAAGGCTGCTCGCTAACGCTTAGTGAACGGTCCGAGCATGCACTCGTCTATGCTTATGGCGGGTCCTAGTTAATGAGAAGAAGGAAAAGGAGATAAGAGAAAAGGACTTAGGCTCAATCTTCCAGAACATCGACGCTTAGTGTGGCGCGTGCGTAGTGCCGTTGCACGGTGGAGGCCGGAAGGAAGCGTGCGTGGCGGGCACAAGTGCCACCGATGCTCACCGAAATCATTCAGCTCGCTTCGTCTAAGGAACGTCAATTTTAAGTCGTTTAAGCAGCTAACGTCGGAACAAAACTATGACGAAAAGCAGAAAAGTAGTAGAAAATCGATGACCCTCACCAAAGCCACAGGACGGTGCGGTCCGACGCCGCCAGCGAGCGCCCTGTAATGGTAAACCGAGTAAAATGCGTTGCAGGTAAGTAGTCCAAAGAAAGGTGTAAAAGAAGACCTTCGATACAATGCAGTCTCAGTGGTGGTAGTGATGAGGAGGCCGAGCCCGTCGCGCTTGACACGCATGCGCTCAGCGTCCGCTTAGACAAACTTACATCGAAGATCACTTTCGTCTTCGTAACGAGGCCGATCTGCCCGAAGAGCGCGGTGATGAACTCCTCCGAGACGCTCGGGTCAAGGTTTCCGACGTACCTAAACCGCTCAATTGCGACTATGATCAACAACATTTGCGTACAAAGTGCGAGGCTGACCATCATCGGTGCCGACGTTGAACCCTGCGTTCTGCGCGGCTTGGTAGTGGTAGCGTGGGTTGTAGGTTCCGTCCGTAGCGACTTCACCTCCGGCGGCAGCGGCTCCATAGGCTCCGTAGCCGTACGGCTGCTGGTTGAAGGCCATATCGATTGTCGGAAGCGGTGTCGGAAGTTTGCTAAAGTGCAGATGTTAGCCTTGTATAAGCTCATATCTTAACGGTTTCTAAGCGCTTATGACATTCGCTTATAAAGTGGGACCAGATAAAACGGAGCATGCTCTAAGTTATAGTGAAGTAAAGCGAGTTCCATGTGGAAGCCGAAGTTGCGTGTAAACATATTGCGCAACGAAGCGACGGTTCCGGACGTGCGCAATTTTCCCTGGCCACTTGCCATCCTCTCTCAAATCATAGCAAAGACTTTTATGTCTTGTAGAAAGAGATGACACTGATGGGTTGATAAGTTTGCAAGGGAATACTCGAGGTAATGGATGACGCGCAGGATCCGAATACGCACGTCCACTGCATCACTTGGCGTTGTGTCAGACAGCAGTCGATAATGTCAGCATAGAATTTGAGCTTTTCCTTTTAAGGGAAGGACGGACTCGCAACCGTAGAGCTTATCTGCATGTGCTGACAAACATTAGTTTGAAGCCTGGACTGTAACAGAACTAACTTTTCGACGTGTAGAACTGAAAACATCTACGCCAATGCTCAACTTCATTCTTTCCAAGCGTACATTCAAACCCATATCTTTAAGGTACCCCGCCTGCCAACTCTAATGCCACCTCCAAAACACGTACCGGACACTAAGTTTGTGGACTTCAAAGCCAATGACGGCACCGTCGTGAAGGTCAGCGCTAGCGTTGCCAAGGAAGCGAAAACCCTCTGGAACTTGATCTCCATGCTGGACGACTTGGGCACGCTGGAAGGACCACTAAAGCTGGAGAACGTCAACGGTGACGAGCTGAAATGGGTCCTCGAGTGGTGCGAGTTCCTCAAAAGTAAGTAGGCTCCCTAAACTGCAGTTACGCACAACGACTTTAGAGCGAAGTGCACCGGAATTCAAGCTCGACACCGACCCGTACACTCGGCAGTTTGTCGGATTCGAGTGGAAACCGGAGGAGGACCAGTTCTTGAAGGAGCACCGCGCCGACATGTGGGACCTGCTCTTTGCTGCCGACTACCTCGGCGTAACGTCACTCTACTTCTCCGCGTGTCTCTTCCTCGCATTGAGCATGTCCAACAAGGATCTCGTCAGTGAGGTGCGCGAGATGTTCGACATCGACATGGGCGAGCCGAAGGAGACGCGTCACACGGTCGCAAAGAGAGCGGTAAGCTCCTTGCTACCACGTCAGAAGGTTAAACCACCCCATTCAGCGTTTGTTCAATAGTGTCCTGCATGCTATGAAGGAACCAGAAACCAGCATTCGCGCTCGAAAAACAACTGTAGCGGAGCATGGGGAAGGCCCTCAGCGACGCTCGGAGAGGATTTCATCCTTGCCATCTAAACCGAAATACCGGCTCGATACTAATGTACGAAAGGGTATAATACCGCTCTATACCAGACATACTCTTAGACGGAAACCGAGAAAATCCCGATGCGTCGCTTCGTGCCGGACGACTTCCTCTACCACATCTTCCGCTTCATGGACCGCGACTGCGTGAAGTCCTGCGAGTGGGTCTGCGATCGGTGGGCCGGCCTCGTGAAGTCCAGCAAGCATTCGCTTCCGCGCGAGGCGGTCAAAGTCACGGTCCACGCGGACGGGATCTTCGCGAAGCCACAGCTCGAGCCCGAGCGCTGGCTCGAGGAGTTGGGCGTGAAGCAGAAGAAGAAGAAGAAGCACGCTCAGCGCAAGGTCCCAAAGGAAAAGTCGGGTGCGAAGAAGCACACCCACCTTCAGGTATGCAACACTTTTGCTCCAACTTGTTTAGTTCCTTGTTTAGCAACTCGTAAAGTATGGCGTCATGGAGCTCAACATCTGCGACTTTGGACCGGAGGTTCGCTCACTCATCGAGAAATACGTCGCGCATGTCAAGGAGCCCATTTGCGTGCAGCATGTCGTCGTGTCATGCCAATTCAGTTTCGACAACGATACCTTCGTCAAGCAGGTGAAACTGTTAAGATCGCTCGTGGACTCCTGCAGTTCAGTGGAGCGCCTTACAGTGCAAAACTTCCGGAATGTGAGTTTGCCTCATTTCTAGGCCAGGGATGGGCGGAATTTTTTCGGCGACCGGGACCGGGACCGGTGCCGGGACCAAAACCACCGGTACACCGGGACCGGGACCGGGACCGGTACCGGGACCGGTACTTTGTCCACTTCCGAGCTGCATTTTTGCGAAAAAGCTGGTCAGATGTGGTCGACATATGACCATATACCAGCGGAACTTAGCCCGCCGCAGGCGATACCACCGAAATTTTGGCCTATATTTTACGATTTCGACATAAAACGTGGTCCGGGAACTGCCTGCGGGAAATGGTCAAAAAGTCGAAATGGGGGGATTTTTTTCGACGACCGGTACCGGGACCAAAACCACCGGTACACCGGGACCGGGACCGGGACCGGTACCGGTACCCGCCCATCCCTGTTCTAGGCTAAAGGAAGATTCAGAAATGCAGAAGTTGTTGTTTTAGGCAGGCGTGGTCGCGGTGGCGCCAGAGCTTTTCCGATTCGTGCAGAGCCCACCGAAGAAGTTCGCGATTACTTCCATGACCATCGGTACACCCGGTATGACGGAAGACTTCATCCGGGCCATCACCGCCAGCGGCGCAAAAGAAAACACGGTGCGCATGTTCGGCACCTCCTTCGCCTGCTTCGAACGCATTCTGAAAGTAAGCAGACATACCGCTAAAAACGTTAGCTGAGAACAAGTTTTAGCTTTTTGCCGTCGACGAGTCGCTTCATCCCGAGCTGCGGCTGGAACTCGAGTCGGACAGTCGACTGGGGGCGTCTAAAAAGGCATTCGAAGACAAAGCCATGGAGTGCGGCATGCGACGTTTGCCCTCGAGCGGGTCGGTACCCAGTCATCTCGGCTACACCGACTATGAGCTCAAACGGTCGGAGCACGTCATTTTCCGCCTGCGACTCCCCAAGGCCGGAGAGAACATCCACTTCTCGCTCTGCGACAAGCGCTTTAAGCGCACCAAGAAGCCCTAAAGCGGCACGTCCTCGGCTTCGTTTTTTTTATAAGCAGCATCTCATTGAAAATGACCTCTAAGTTCCCTTTAAACCACCCCTTCTCATTAATCGAGTTTCATTGTGTCGTCTGTAGATATTAGACTGTTCCATTACGACCCACGTACCCGTTCTAAAATTCTCCTGGACCACACTGCCTTAGTCGATGTTGTACCGTCTTCATTTCACTTAGGTGAATGTACCGCTCTCTTCGCCAGAAGTAAAGGTTTCGCAGTTCCAAGTTCCCGACTGGCGGCCGGCCATTGCACTGAAGAATTTTGGATACCCTGCAGCGATTTATCACTAGGACAACTAGGAGCGGGCTCTGGTGGGCTCAGATTTCAGCTAAACACAGCAACTTCGCTTTTATTGCTTCGCAATTAGAGTCAATTAGAGGCGGACATATCATTGCAACGGTCACCAAATTGACAGAGAGTATCACAAAGGAAATAGCAACATAAATAGCTTACCTATGACATAGACGCTCTCGTAAGTGACAAAATGCAAGGAGAAATGGATCCTGGTCGCAGTGAGAAGGAAGGTGCGCTTGAGCCGGTTTCTGGCAGATAAGTGAACATATAATGTAGAGTGCAATATCTTCATCAATGGGGAGACAAGGAGGAAAGAACGAAAAAAAATGCCATTGTAGGGCTATCCGGATGTTCCATGAGATGCGCGTGCACGGTGACTACCCCCTCAGTCTTTGGTGATAGCTAAGAGTCTCTGTCGCCTCTTAGTAAGAGACGAGCGGCATTCGCCTGCCTTGCTTTGACTCATGGGAACTTCTGGATAAGTAACGGGAAGAAGAACTCTTCGATGTGGTTCATAGCGGAATGATAGTGAGTGAATACGAGGGCGAAATAAAACTACAACATGAATCAAAGCAGCAGGACATAAATTTAAGCAGACGAAGAAGCACTATTGAAGATAAATGAAAGTGTACAAGGATAAGGCAGTGCTATGATACCTGGAGGCATTGGTTGCCCTGATACACACCAGCCCCATAGCAAGGCCAGTATCAAAACTTTTTGCAGACAAGACCCGAGGGAACCTGGCTTGCTATGGTTGGGTAAGCACCACTGGTATTCGCAGAGGCTTCATCTACGCTCCGGCGGGCCGCGGTTGGGATCGATGTCGTCCTCGTATTCGTAGAGCTGCTTGTACAGCGGACAGCAGAAGCAACACCAGCACGATAGGCCGATGAGGACTGAAAGAGTGGCGACGTAAACGCTGTTCGTCTAAGTAACACGCACCTGCTACGAGGATGATGGACGCGATGATGATCGCGACGACCGCGCCCGTCGGGATGGCGAACGGGCAGCAACTGGGCTTCCAGCTGCCCATGTACGGCCATGTACAGCACCAGTTGTAGTTGTCCCAATCCGTGGGTTGCGGACAGTAGGCGAGATAACCTGCAAGTCAGTTGTGTACGTGAAGGAGCTGGCAAACTGAGAAACTGTGATCCAGCGCGCTTACCATATCCAGAAGGGCACCAGAATATCCGCCGGTTTCCGAGCCTGCCTTCGATATACTGCGTGATCGGATCGTTAAGCGCCTGACCATCGGCGTAGTCGGCTGAAAAGCACATAGTTTATGGGCATGGTGTAATCCGTGGTCCTACCGACAGTTGCCAGTACGGCAAGTAGAGCGAGGACCCTTAACAACATCGTGGCCTCTGAAAGGGACGGCGGCAGCGACGACGGGACTTCTCCAACGAAGAACGAATACTGAGCGCTGAGGCAGGAATAAAATGCGAGCCGCAAATGCCGCTGGACCAAAAGAGACCTAAACTATCCGCTAAGTGATGATGTATTTTCGACAAACTTGTTAAGCATAAAAGCAACATGAATCGAAAATACGATGCCTCTAGATTTTGATACCGTGAGCGTAAGCAAAGGAATGCGGTACTACTACGCCAGAGTTAAATTCCTAGTTCTGTTCAAGGGTAACATTAAGATGTTTCTCCTCAGGAACATCGTGAGGTCCAAAAGAGCATACGAAAGCAAAGAACCGCCGTGACAGATTTGAAAATGCAACGGCTTGATGCGGGTACCAGTACGGGTTAAGGATTAGGGAGGAGAGAAATGAACTACGAACTAGTAGTTCTCCTCGTGGCCCGTTATTATCGTCCCTACCTCTAAAAAATTTCTGCACACGTCATTTCTAAGCATTAGCCGGGTCTAAAAGTATAAAATTTTAGTGAAATTCATCAAGCACGTTTATGGATGCGTCGGAAGCAACTGTTGCCCCTGCGAAGAAGCGGTTCAATGCAAAACAAGCAGCCGACCAGAATATGTATGGGACAAACATTTCCGTGGGCAGCGATAGAGTCATAAAAGGCGCACGAAACGATATGGATGACTCGTCGGATGCTCCATTGGCCCTTCCCAACAGTCATTTAACTGATAAGGACACGAAGGCACAGCGCGCAAACACGGATGACCTAGAAAGCATCCGATGCTGTGCTGAGTGAATGCCATCGCAGATACACTCAGGAGACGGGTCGAGTAACTTCGTTGAAAACGCGCCCAGTTTGCCAACGTTTGTGTTCAGTTACACGGACGTATCAAAAGATTCGGGTAGGGGGTGCTATGCTAGAGGCAAAGCACACAAACTAATCGGAAGCCATGATTGAGACCGTCCGATCAACGTTGACGAACGAAACTATCGGCAATTGGCTCATAATCGACACTTGGCTTTGGCACTAGCCTTTGTCTATCCCATTCTGACCCCTTCCGTGTCGTTCCTTTCCGTCCCTCACCGCTCACCAGGCACGGAATCTGGGAAGGCGTAATCTTCTGAGGCATTCTTCTTTTCCGTCCGACGGCACGGAATAACACGCTACAAATACTTCCGGGGATAACGACTGTCACAAAATGCGCACAGATGTAGGGTACTAGGCGACAAGCAGTTTGGAGAATGCTTGCTTGTGCAATGGCTAAGGCACATAGCTAGATAAGAACGGACAACGCAATGCCCCACTTATGGGACAGGTTTTCATACCTTTCGAAAAGGTATTTGACACTCAGTAAGCCTTAAGTAGCCAAAAACAAAATTTCAGCAGCATTCGTACAAGTAAAATGGCGCTGATAATTATCAGGCGGTTGGAAGACGATGAACGTCTTGGACTCACTAATCCGCATTGTGCAGCCGTAGACATAGTGATCCGCATAACACAAGCCAATGAATCAGCGATTCATACTAGACTTGGCGGGCCGACCCGAGCCGTGCTCCGTTCCGTGCCGTTCTCCGTTTTCCACGGCACGGGAACACGGCACGGCAAAGCGTCAGCACGGAGCCGTGTTCCGTTCCGAGCTAGCACGGAACGGAACACGGCACGGCAGAGGACCCAAAACGGCGCCGTTTTCCGTGCCGTGCTGCAGGGCAAAAATGCCCTTTTTAAGTCGAAAACCGAGCAAATTTTGGTCACTTTTGACCAAAATTCGAAACATTTCTGTCGGGAATCACGTGTAACCGTTCGGTTTCTACACTATAATTGTTGTGAGTTATGCATGTATTGCAATTACTTGCGGTTAAGACACCTCCAGGGTGCATACTTTTTGCAATTACCAGAATTTTTTGAAGCCGTGGAACGGCGCCGAGCCGGGCCCGGCACGGGCCGTGCTGAAGCCGTGCTGGAGCTCGGCCCGGCTCGGCACGGGAGGTCAGCACGGGACGGATCTCGGCACGGAGGGGGTCAGCACGGGTCGGAGCTCGGCACGGGGGGTGTCACCGCCAAGTCTAATTCATACGTGCGCACGCAACGTGACTCCTAGACGGGCTTGATCCCGATCGCCGAGGCTCGGCTGGATCGATCGGAGTCTCAAAGACTTTCTCGAGTTACGCGGCGTCTCTTTCACCGGCCAGCGAGTTCGTACAGTCGACGACCCGGCGGCGGCGGAAGAGGCGAAAGCGGGCGGCCGATGCTTGAACCCTTTGTGTACAAATATGCAAAAGTCGCTCGCCCCTCGGGCCTCCTTCGGGACTGTGCTGCGGGGCGCGCCTTGAAAAGTCGGCCGCAACCGGACGGTTGTGGAATTTCGCCAAGAAGCGGCGGAGGAATCAATCGCCGCTGCGATGCGACGGAACAGAGAGTGAGGGCCGTTGACTAGCATGGACCGCGGGAGAATTGCTGATTCACTAAGTAATCACCGCGTCGCTGGGAAGAATGGCCACGAGAGTGTCGAGACCTACCATGCAGCGCTAACTTCTCGTCCACAAATTGTTCGCGGATCAAGGCGATCCCACGCTAGCAAAGCACGATTAAACTGGGAAGATGAAACCTCGACTCTAGTTTGGATAGAAGGTGCTTTGTAGACGGATTTTGGGAGTCAACAATTAAGCCGATATACGCAGGTGCTCTGCAAAATAATGAGGGTAAAAACCCGTCTGCAAATGTTTATGCCGTAAGGGTCAGAGATGTGCAGTTAAGACCTCGGGTAGGTCTTCCCTGCAACGGTAAGTGCTCAAATGAACGACAGTGTGGACTTTATGGGTCCGGTATTCTTTCTCATGTCACTAGGGAAGTGTCGCCGTCAGGCGCTAGCCAAAGCAAATGATCAGTAATCTCGTTCAACCTGCTTGATACAAGCGCAACCAAAATGGATTTGTCTGCAAGATGCTCCTGTCTCCTCCTGCTCGCAGAGAATGCGAACAGTCAGGACGGAACAGCATTATTATGACGCTATATCAACGCCTTCTGTCAAGCATCGCCAAAGACTAGTAAAGCTCACGTTTTGTCCGATGCGAGCAGAAATTCAGTTAGCACTAGCGGACACAGGGCATGGAATACACATGGTAAGCGTCAAGGATCATTGCATTGAGGCACCGCGGAACCCGAGGAGCACATGCGCAAACCCAAGTTATCAAATGCGGAACTGATTCCGAGTAGCCACGATCGATGCGAGTTTTCGGCGTCGATGACACAACCTGTGGCCGCGCCGCGTGGAGCAGTGCTTGCGAAACGAAATTGCCTCAGCGAGCCCGCGCTGCGAGACGAGGGTGGCTTCGAGCGGGGGACATTGTTTGCTTTTCATAGTATAGTGGGCGATGGCTGACCTGTACCCACCGCTAAGGTGATGAGTCAACAGGGCGCCTTAAGGCTGCCGGCAAGAGCGCTTCAAACGGTTCCGTCATTAACGGGCAATGACAAAATTGAGCAGGTTATAAAGCAAACTGGTCAGACTAGCAAACCTAAAATGGGCGCTCCATCGCAGCGGCTCGTGCCAAGCTTGCATAAACAGCTGCTTGTACCTACTGTCAAAAGGCTGGTATGGTTGGGAAGTTTTACGGATACCACGTGTTAGTTTCGGTATGAGCTCGGCAACCAAGCGAATTTCGGCGAGAGTTTAGCAAAGCATACGGAGGCGGTGAATGGGCACGCGGGTGGACGCCCAAAATTTTCTGTAACTCTTTGATTCCGCTTTGTCGAGCCTTTCTTAGACCTTCCTACGGATGAAAACACGTTTCGACAGCGTTCGTTAAAGGCTACCGAGTACCCTAATTTTGCTCCCAGTAGTCACTCGATGCTTTCCTTAGCGACTAGCAACCTTCGAAAGGACGCAAAAGCATGAAGATCGGTAGAACGAAGGTTAGGACAAATATAGGGAATGAAATGAGCAGCCAAGGAATCTGCGGGCATGAGGAGTAACACAGCGAGTTATCAAAAAAGGCAGTCCCGTTGTAGGACTTCGACATCCTTGAACCATGAAGAATCACCGAGCATGACACAACAAAGAAACGTTCGGACATATTAGCCACCAATCAAATGTACGATTGAAAACTGATCGGAAAGTAACTCGTTAGCTACACGTGGCTACGCAAAAGGTTGAGTTTAAGCAAACCGAGGCAATGTTAAACCACTCGTCGGTCGGTGAGCATCACCGCAAAGTCGTCTTCACGGACCACAAACAAGATAAGAGCTTTGACGTATTGAAACGCGCACAACTCGACGTAACGTCAAGTGACCACAGGTCGACCGGCTGTCCGTAAGCCACACGAGGGCCGGGAACACCTCTCGCTAGCGGGACGGTGGCAGCGCTAGTGGATAAGCTTTCGGTTGCGCGACGCCGCGACGACTGCGCTGTGTTTACGTTGTTGTGTGCGCTGCGCATTCCCGCCACCGGCGGTGGCCCACCGCTGACCGAGTGACCGCCGCGTGGCCGAGCGTGTGGGTCACTCGAGCGGTCAAATCCGCGCGGGCGCGTTGCTAGGTGACCCTGCGGGCCTGGTGCCCTCAGCGATCGACACGCGGTAAGCAGGAACGAAGCAACAAGCAAAGTTAGGGCACGCCATAGTCAACGATACACTTTTCTGTTGCTTAATGCGTTCAATGCAAACGACAAAGGTGAGCGACAAAAGGAACGCTGGAAGAAATAAGGCAGTATTCACTCGAAAAAGCTGTTCGCAATCGACGTACAGGATGTCCTTTTTTATTTACGCCCAGGACGCCTTCTTTATTATGTTCAGGCACAGCAGCGCAAACCCAGGCGTCTTCTTGTTCCGCTACTCTCTATCTTACTGTCATATGAGCTCGCTAAGCACTGACTGACACTCGAACAACAGCTCGAACGAACAACAAAAATCCACGACACGTATGCTGCGGAGTGAACGTTTAAGAACGTAAACTTTACTTAGGTCGTCATGCAATTCTATGCGTCAAATGCATGTAGTTTATACGAGAAAACCTGTTAGGCATGGTCGTGGATTGAAGTCGCCACCATGGGCGTCACGTTGCCACCGCCGTCCGCGTGCCAAGTAGCTCCAGTCACAAAGGACGCTTGATCGCTAGCGAGGAAGAGCAGCACGGCAGTCATTTCATGTGGTTCTCCAGCGCGACGTAGCGGAAGAATGGATCCGACCAGTTTTTGAATCTAAACCGTTAGTGCCGTAATCGTAAGGGCGGCATAGCATAACACGACTATCGATGGAACCAGAACTTCAAGCAGGTAATAGCTACTTACGCCTTCTTCAGCCGCGTCGGGGACGCCATGGCGTGTGCGGAACGGCGTGCGAATAAGGCCCGGGCTAAACACGATAGTTGTTAGAGTACAAAGAACAGTAGACGTACTTCAGTGTGTTGACGCGGATGCCCTTCGGCGAATAAATGTTTGCCGCATTTTTGGTGAAGTGGTCCATAGCGGCCTTTGACATGCTGTAGAACATTCCATCCGGAAACTAAAGTGGTCACATTGTGACACTATTGCGGCTGCAAGGAAACAGCTAGGTGAATTTCGTAGCCGTCTGCCATGCTTGTTGCAATCTGTTTGCCGTAACAGTGCTGCATACCGTTCGCTTAGCAAGGTCGCTGCTGACGTTGATGACGTTGCCCTTGGTCTTCTCGAGATGCGGGGCGGCTTTCTGCGTCAACATGACGGCACTAAAAGAACACATAAGTGTAAGCGGTTTTCTTCATTTCGATGCACACCTTTTCACGTTGACCGAGAAGACGTAGTCGAAGGACTCCGGTGAGTTGATATCATGATCGGGATGCTTGTAGATACCAGCGTTGTTGATCTGAAAGGGAATGAGTGGGCGTAAGATTGCGATCAGAAGACCTACCACGACATCGATTCTTCCGAACTTCTCAAGAGTCTTCTCGACTAGTGCGTCGATGGTCTTCGGATCTTCAAGGCTTCCACGAACGACTTGAACGTGGTCGTCACCCACGCCAGCGTCGGAGATCAGCTTCTTGGTGTCCTAAACCCTGCACTTGGTTCCGAGATGCCGTGTGCCGAAAGGAAGTGATGGACTTGAGGACGGTTCAGATTTCGACAGCATTTGACTGGCGGTAGTTCCGTGCTTACCTGTAGTCCCTTCTCGGATTGGCCATGAATGGTGACGAAAGCGCCTTCCTTTGCAAAGCCGACAGCTGCATCCTGGCCGATGCCGCTGCTTGAACCTGCACACGAAATAGGATATTTCCCTGCGTAGGCAGGGGAACTCATAGTAAAACGCAAGAGGCTTCATCTCTCAAAGATTCTTTTGCCCGATTTATCGTGTTGAAGAAAAGAAGAACGGATTTATCTGCAACTTTTTGAGTGACCCAATAATTGCAGACAAAACACTCATGTCAAATGGGCCTGCCGTTAGTTAATTAATTTTTGAGAGCACAATTGGAGGCAATCGGAACATGAACGGAGTACCAACCTGTGATGATTACGGCCTTTCCAGCGAAACGTCCAGACATTGCTGCAACACGCGTGAGAGACTGCGAGATGAGTGAATGTCCCGTGAACTTCCGCGTCCCTTTATCTCGCGTGGAAGACTAGGAACACCCGCTTCCGCACAAAGCACGAGGTACAAGGCGGCAGGAACCTCAGAGCACACTCGCGGACAACGCATGCCTAGCCGGTCAAAGTGGCGAATCGCAAAGGTCAAGCCGTGAAGAGCGTCCAGACACCGAAACAGTGACTAAGCTACAAGCAGGTCAAAAACGCAAGTGATTTGACGGAAGCGCACAGATCGCGGGGCCAGTCGGGATTCGCTAATTCAAACAGGGTTAAGATAAGTCCGAGTAACACGAACAAACAGTCTAAGAGTTGCCGGCTTATGACAGCGAAAATGACGTGTCTAGAACGTGCCTCCAAAAGTCAGACAGTTTTCCCAGAGAACTTCGCAACAGGAGGAAGCATGAACTGTTTGCAAAGACCTGATCATGCCGGCACTAAACTTTCTGGGCCAGTTTTAATAGGTTCGACGAGAACCCTTGGACCATTCCACGGCTCTTGGCGCCAGAAACACTCTAGACACTCTCCAATGGCTTAAGGTGAACCAGGGCTTTACTTCCCCAATTGAACGGTTGCGTAAGCAAGGTACTTGACTTTAGGACTGAAGAATGCGGCAGAAAGTTGGTAGTCTATATGCATACGCGCATGCATTTCCATTACGTAGGTACACGACTTGTGTGTATTTCCATGTATCCTTGTACGTCTCTATGATGTGTTTGCAGAGAAATTGCATTTCATTAACGTTTAATCCGCAAAGAAATTATATGTGTGATTCAAGCACACATGCGATTACCAGTCTACCACGCTTGGAAACCGTTCGTGACTTGCTTCACCACTGCCAACACAATTCCATGTAGTGCTTCCGTAAGAACTTCAGGTGTAAGACGTTCGGTGAAGTTCGGAACGTGAACGAATAGCGCGCGACCTTCCTCGAGGAGCAGGGACTGGTAGTAGATATAGCCGCAGAGATAGCTAAATCACGTAGCGCACCGTAACAGCAAAGTGCCCCTATCAGTGACCCCTCTCATGGTGACCCTCTCCACTGCGGAAAAACTTTGTATACAAAGACGTGTTGGCTTAAGTGCACTTAGCGCAAAATAAGGATCCTACATATGTAGGCTTGCCATATTTTACCTAAATTTTCCAAAATTGTGACCAATAGTGACTCACTTCCCGGGATCGTAGGATGACATTATGAGATGCGAGCTAACGCTTCCGCTGTCGATCACCTCATTCGCGAGTTGCGTGAAGTCGAGCACGGAGCTGATGCGCGTCTGATTACTCAGCAGGTGGCAGCAAGGTAGGTTGCCTAAATCCGCTGCGTACAAGAAACCAACTGCAGGCGTTACCTTTGATATCCGTCATGTTATATCCTTCATCCTGACACCCGTTTTGACAAGATTGTTGCTCTAACTTGATGATTGGTGTGCTAGCGTCCAGGCCGACATGAATCGCGAACTGTAACCATGTGCTTCTTCTTGTATACATTCGGAAAGTTGCACGGTAGGTACTGGTGGCATGTGTAGGTAGGGGGTGAGTAGCATATGAAGGGTCACTTTTTAGGTGGCATATGGAGATCAGGATCCTATAACGGAGCTAAGCTATAACGCTAGTACCGTAAATCCTCTAATTAGGGCCCCACCTCTAATTACCGCCCTCCCTCTAATTAGGGCCCCCTTTGGACCCGAGCAAAAAATTAGGGCCCTCCCTCTAATTAGGGCCCCGGGGCCCTAATTAGA
>JNEY01000032.1:190594-220473 GCA_020875895.1 Aphelenchus avenae | reverse complement strand
GTATCAGCATAAAGAGGCTGGATGCTAGCGATCGCCGGTCGCATTCATGAACGACGCGGCAACTTCCTCCGCCGCTTTCAACGCGTCCGTCAGCAGCAATTTAGTTCGACGAACAATCACTGCAGTCTCGGCATCCACTTGCGACTCGTCCATGCCTGAACGTTCGCAGTAAACAGAATTCCGATACGGCCCGTGTTACCTGCGGCTTTGTTAGCCTTCTCCAGGAAAGGCGCGATGAAGACGCTCTGCATTGACGCGTGAATAATGGCCAACTTGTAGGCTTCGGTGAGTTTCTCAACCGTAATGTCATCTCGCAGCTTACTGCCTGAATCCTCGAGAAGTCGAACTAACTCGTCGTGGTAAAACTTGACGATGAACTTCTCAGATTCCCGGCGGGTTTCTGCGTCCGCGCACAGAGCGACGTAGCGAACCAGGTCGAGCATAGGGTTGCCTAAGACAGGTTGACCGTAACCCCAAACGAGCAAGTGAGGATTGATGGTAGAAAACCTACCATGGATGACCGATTGCCAGTCGATGAAGGCAGCGATGCGATCCGAGGCTGTCCCTTCCTCGTTCTTGTAGAAGAGCATGTTGTTGCGATGAAGGTCGCCGTGGCACAGGACGGTAGGAAGACCTAAGTGCATGCTACCAAATCGCTTACACGGCCCAACCAACAACGTACCGAGTTCCGTATGCCGACGCACTACGGTGTAATCTGCGAAGGCTTTGTTTGCAAACACTAAGATCTTGTCGACCAAAGGGCGGAGCTGTTCTAAAAGCGTTCATTGTACAAAATAAGTTAGGTGCACGTGCTGCTTCTACCTGGATCGTATTGTGTAAACCCCTCCGACAACGCAGGGAACATGTTCCACAAGTCTGCATTGACGTGCATGTCGACGCCTTCGAGGCATTTGAGGTCGTCCTTGCAAACGCATAGCTGATAATGGTGGAAAGTCGCCAGATGTCGAGTCACGTTCTTGATCTGTTAACGGATATGTACTAGGCTGAGTTTGTTGCCCAAGCAAGGTACCTGATCGAGACTCGTGGAGCTAATCATACCGCCGATGCAAGCTGCTTCGCTAAGGTCTTCCATCATGATGACTCCGGGAAGAGTAGAATCCTTCTCAGCCTGCTTCGTGAACCAAACTTCAGGCAGTGGAATCGTCTGGATGTCTCGGAACCGCTCGTAAAATTCACATTCTCCGTTGTGCGCTTTCATCATTCCTTCGCTCATCTTCTCTGCCTGTGCCTGGAGCGAAGAATAACATTTAGATGCGCGGACGCGGATGACCTACCTTGCGCATCGCGTCGTCGGGTAAGCCCTCGAGACTGACCTTCGCCTTCTCGAGCGTCGGCACCTTCATCACGAACGTGTACAGCGCCTTGGCCGAGTCGTCAAAGACGACACTAGTCCGGTATACCTTAGAGAGGAAGCCATTGCCCCCGCTGATGTCGTGCGCGAGCACCTAGAACCGAGCATGACTTTGGGTCGCTGCGAGGAGTGCAAGCACTCAAGTGCTAGTTATGTCAAAGCTTAAGCCAGTTAGAAAAAATTTGCGTGGTCTGTGCTCCGGCTCTGTTCAGCTTCAAGTTGCAGTTCTTCAGGACTAGCGTGCATGTATTGCTTCATTTGCTTACCTCTTTCACCTTCCCGTCTCCTAGTGCCTTGCGAAACTTCTCGTTTGAATTGAATAGGTTCTCCAGCATCCAACCGACGGGCAGCCCGGAGTCAGATAGCCCTTCATTTGCCTTTGATGAGTCCACCAGCATGTCCACGGTAATCGCCTCCTGAAGTGTGCGATGCCTGCTAAGTTGTCAACGAAGCGCAATAAAAAACAGTGATTGATTTCGCACTTAACGCGAACTGGTGATTGATGGATAAACGATAAGAAGCAACGAGTTTGGAGGGGCACATGGCGCTATGTGATTCTTCCGCGGGTTGAACAAACATTTTGCAACAGCGCTTTGTTTGCGTTAATCGGTGCACCTTGCACTTTTGCACGACGAATAATTTGGTCTCACGTGT
Source organism: Aphelenchus avenae (assembly GCA_020875895.1). Classification (NCBI taxonomy): domain Eukaryota; kingdom Metazoa; phylum Nematoda; class Chromadorea; order Rhabditida; family Aphelenchidae; genus Aphelenchus; species Aphelenchus avenae. The sequence continues at coordinate 218,447 of JNEY01000032.1, read as the reverse complement.
TCGCCGGAACGGGCGTGCGCATCGTCAGCCGCATGGTGTTCACTGTGCAAGACTGTCTCAGCTCCACGTGACTGTGTTGATCCTTCGGAGAAAGGACACCTTGGAAATTACTGCTAGCGCTGATAGCGCTAGAAGGTTTCAGCACTGCTTTTGACTGATTTAGTAGAAGAATAATCTGTGTTTTTAAGAAGTTAGGTCAAAACATTATGAAAACGCGAATCCGCCAATATATCTGCGAACGGGCAATGGGTAGCCAGCTGGCTACCCGGGCGCTTGAGTAGCCACCTGACGCGCGCTTTGCAACGAAGAGGGTAGCAGTCACACTCTAAGCGGACGCCTTATCCCTGACGGCGACCCTTCGTTGCTGAGGTAGACGTCGAGGAAGCCTCTCGCCAACTAGCGCTCTTCTTGGTATGCCGTGTGTTATATTGTACCCGGACGGTAGTATTCGTTTCGTATGCGTCAGCGAATTCAGGTATCTCTGAGAGCCGTTTATTTCGCAATCAACCAATAGTTTTCAAAAAGTTAAAATGACCACCAGGGGCGTTTGAGTTGAGCAGCCCCTGAACCTCAGGTCGCGATAGAAGGAGTTCCAAAAGTGTTTGAGTTAAAGAAGAGTTGTCCTCAACAGACGGCGTGCTAATGGGCACGTTCTGGGCTTGCGGCAGTAGATGGGCCATAAGAGACTGAAGCATGGGCGTATTCATAGGCATGTCGGCTGCCGCATTAAGAATAGCGTGGTTGGGCAGAAGTTTGCAAAGATTGGGACTGTCGAAGTAGAAGCCTGCATGAGACCCTGGATCGTTGAGCAGCGTGGAAGCGCTTTGAGACGCCTCTAATCCGACACCGTTGCTAATCGAGGACTTCTCGTCGTACGTCTGGACGCTAACGATTGGCTGCAACTCCGCTGAGCTCGCCTGAGGAGACGACGTCGTGTTGCAGCTGGGCGGAATCTGGAACTCACAATTTTGGCAGCTCAAAATGTAGCAGAACCCACCTCGGTCTGGCTTGTTCCCACCATCTGGGCACGCCGCCGAAGCTCTTTGCGCTTGTTAGCAAACCAACTGACAATTACATTTGGTGAGACCATTTCTTTGGGCTTTAGAAGAGCGCCTACAACCGAGGAAATATAAGCTCTTCATATCAGCGAGAATGAAGCACAGTGCTTGCTAAGTATCACTATATCATACATCGGACTGACCCTTTTTCTCCGCTTGTAGCGCCCGGTTGCATGCACTTGTGATTGCCAGGCGTTCCTCAGCATCCGGGAATGGCACCTCTCGAAAGTACGACTCGAGCATGTTCAGCAGCGGAGGGCGGAAGATGAAGCGTTCTCGCTTTTGAGGGACAGTCTCACCGTCGATACTGGTCTCCATGCGCGTACTGGGGTCCTGGGAAAGGAATGCGACTGAAACAATTATGCGTAGATTCGCGAGTTTACAGTGAAGGGGCAACTGAAGACCTACCCAGTTTCTCCGGATGCCGGCGGCAGGTCAGATACCAGCAGTAGATGTTCCGTCGGTAACGAAGGGAAAGGTCACGATAGTTGCCATTGAGAAGTTTCGAGACATACGCCTGCGACACGCCTAAATCACGGTGTTAGGTGTGCCCCTCGTACAAGCAGCGTTCGAAACACATAATGGCACTTGAGTCCCGTAATGGGACTCAGGTGCCATTGGACTCAGGCGTAATCGGTGCACCGATTCCACTGTACTTTTCACGACTCTGGAGATCAGCCTGCTTGCGGTTTTTGGCAGCACTCTAACTTACCGGTCATTGCAGTAACCGTGGTCTGTCTCAAAGAGTACTTTGTGATGAACTGCTTCGTGTCCTCGATGCAGGCTTCTTCGCCCTACAAACACATGCTTAGTCATCGTACTCGAAGCACTGGGATTGACTTGCCTGCCCCAAGAACTCGTCGAGCTCTGTCGGGTCGTCAAGCATCGTAATCTCTGTCATCGGTGTCGAAGGAGCGCGCATCGGGCCACCGCCCGGTGTGGGAAAAGGCGAATAAGAAGACGACGAATGCACGGCCGACGTCTCGAACTGAGTAGGTGACGTCGAACCTAATAATTCGGCTTCGAGAGCGGTCAACCTCGATGGCGCGCCTGAGGGTTCCTCGGCGACATCGCTGCCCAGAGTATCAGGTCTTGAACGGTCGCCGGTCTACACGGAATAATATAAATACGTGACTTGGAAAATTTCTTGCAAGGCGGAAGTAACAGTGTCTCAGGATCGCTTATTCACATTCACGCTATGACGACTAAGGCTCCAAAGAACAGAGAACTTACCCGTGCAATGCCGTGTTGTGCTTTCGCATCCGAGAGAGCATCCAGCGGGTTTTTGTTAACCAGGTTGCTGGGTTGAAGCGGTCTTCGCGGGACTTCCAACACGATCATCTCGCTTGACTTCGGTGCCGAAACATCAAGGTCCGCGTCTACCTGATCCATTAATGTGAGGGCCTAAAGTTCCTTTTTCTTTCTCTAGCCGTATACAGAAATTTTATGCATTTGCCCGTGCACTTTCATATGCCTACTCCTTCTTTATCGTAAGCTAGCACTCTAGTAGCAACTGCCATCAACAACTACGCCTACCGCGCCGTATTACAACGGATGCATTCATCTACTTTCCAACGCAGCCATTCTTGCATGCTGGGCCACTATAAACGTGGAAGCATCGCTGGTTACTTAGTTGCACTTTCAGCAGAATAGACTCCAGAACTTGTACGTTAGATAAAACTGGGTACGCTAGGTAACGAGGCACGTGAACAAGTAGGTCGGAAGAGCCCTCATTCGATCCGAGCCAAAAGGTCCATAGCGGGTCAACAAGGTTCTACTTCCTGCAAGAGGACTTGCATGCCCCGAGACTCGTACGGTGCGCAAAGCGTCACACAGTCCGTGATGAGTCGAGCGTCAGACAACTAATGATCCCTACGCCGGTACCGCTGTCTTTAGGCTAGGGTTTGATAGGAATAATATGCATGTCCCATTTTGACTCATCCAGACATATGTCGTAAAAGCGGCATTCGTTTCTCGTCCTTTCGAACTGTCTGAAAGGGACAGCTCGGATGTTTAGCTTTTCGCATAGTTAACACATGTCCGTGTATCCCTGCTCTTGGTATCATTTATCATTTTACGGCTCGTAGGCATGTCATTAATCTCCGGTGTCTTGAGCTGGGTATCCATTGTCATCAAACTCGGTACCCGCATTCGGCCTCGGTTTCCGCTTACCTCCACGACCGCGTGAGCTCCAATTCCCATGGTATGTAGGCGGCGAATTATATCCAGCTGTTCGATGGTAAACAGCGCCATTACGGATCTTTGTTTGTTTTAGGATCTAAACTAGCAGCTGAAAAAGGGTCGCCTCGTGGAAATTGCAGTTAACGCACGATCCTATGAATGCGGGAAAAGAGCTGTTTTGACTATGTACCTAATAGTGAAGATTATGTAAGCAGAGTGCGTGTTTAGAATTGACTTAATGGGGCGCACAAATAGAGCGATTAACTGGGACGCGATGCCACTACCGTAGACTACAAACGGATTATACATATCAGCTTCTAGTTTAGTCTCACAGCCGGGCACCTAACCAGCTTTACGCAGGCATAATTGTCCGGAGTTCAGACAAATGGCATCGAAGATCGCGAGTTGCTCTCACAGGTGTTAGCGCTAGCTATTGCGAGGGATTAGCCGCGCACGCTGGACTAGCACGGCGACGCAGAGCGCAATGACCGTGTTCAGCTGATTCTAAATAGCATAGTTCAGTTCCGCGTCTTGCCAGCTGCGCTTTGAACACCAAATGACTAGGTACGCGATGAACTTATTGGCAAAGCGTCGGAAAATGGGCTGGGAATGCACTAACAGATTCCGTTGAGCTTGGTCTGGAAGGAATTCCGAAAGGTATGAGTCAGAACAAAGTACTTCACCAACACTGCGCACGCTTCGAAATCGACTGGACAAGCACTAGTGGTGGTCAAAACCATGCGAAAAAAATGGTACGCGAACGTTCCGGATGTTTTGAACGGAACGTAGGGACGTGAAAAGGTGGATATGATCGAGATATTCTCGCCCTCGCTGTACCGATTGCGCAGAGATCGCACGCCACACCACTTACACATGCCCCTAATTACACGCTTATCGGCTGCTTTCGCTAACACGAGGGCAGAAACTAAGGTTGCTCGTGAGTGACAAAACCAGCTGATGCTCAATGCTAGTAAGCTTTCTAGTTCCGCCTTGTACGTGTCAGCAGGTATCACCGCTCAATTCAACGTACCGCAAAATGAGCGTTTATAGCCTGCTTTTGGGGCGTGACAAACCGCAGCAACAAACTTTATCAGCGACTTATTCCATGCTCGTAATCGTCTGTAAAGACAAGAAGCTAACGGGAAGCGCAAAAGTTCACAAGGCTTGCATTTAAGCATAAAACGCGAGTGTACGAAGCTTTATATTATGCTCACGCGACAGGTCACGCCCATTCAGCACTGGTAGACAGGACAACGTACTATTCTCTATGCGAATGCCCTTATAATTACGGAGAACGTTCGCGCATAAAGGACACAAACGAGCAGGTCAATAGAGCATGTTGCCGCCACTGAGAGGTGAGCGGCTTCGTTAGGCCCGTATTGGGCTGCTTTGGTTGACTATTAGGCGCATAACGCTACGAACGAAATCACAGCGTTCCAACTTCGGGCAGAATGAGAGAGCATGCCAAAACCATCCAACGTTCGACAAGAAAATAGCTGATGAAACCCCACGAGTAGTAATCTTTCGATGAACCCTTTTAATGCCATGGAGTGTCTAGAAATAGCCTCAGATACTGATATGTATAGCCAGGCTTGTGACCGCGGTTAATACGACGGCACCGTATCCTCTGAAGCGCGACGCTTCCGATTACGTGCTAATCGCGAAATCCCGCTACAGATAGCTTATTGAACGTTAACGGACAAACCTCAAAAGCTTAGTGGGAAGATGGTAAACAGATCGGGAAATAAGTGTACGCTCTCGTGTAGTCTGGAATCATTGTTTAGAAGTTTTTTCGTAAGCTAGGCCTTGACTAGACGGTAAGACATGGGACAACCTCATTTGCAAATAAAGTTCTTTTAGTAGGTAACTAATTTGCTTTTTTGCCGAATTCTATAACGATGTAACCGCAGTGCGACGAAACGGGTGGTATTTTCCTCGCAATAAGATCCTTGACTGGCTGCAAAATGCCACAAGTGCTACGATCTTCCTTCTGGTTTACAAAAAGTCTGCAAGTCATACGCTACGAAGGTCAGGTCAGTAGTTCAGCACGCGTGACCACGGGGAAATCCAGCACAACACCCTGAGGGTAATGAGCGCTGGGTGCGATGCTCAGGGGTAGTTCATGTAAGTGCAAATGGCTTTGGGCATTGATCAGCCACGTAGTCCGGAAAATATTTGTTTACTCCACAGATACTCAGTACATTCTTGCTACTAAGCACGCGAGCGTAAACCGCTACGTCCATATTATTGGCATTATCAGGCAAATACCTCGTTTGTAGCGGTGAAAGACATCTTTCCGCTGCGCTTAGAGACAGCTGCGTAGACTCGAAAACAAAGTGCATCAGACCGCGTCCTCTAAAGTCAATACCAGAGTCCCTACCGACAGAGATCACATATCCCACAGTTGGGCGCATTCAAATGGATGAATTCTAGACCTGAACGAGCTCTTACGGTTAGCAGACGAGACTATGAAAATCAGTCTTCTTGGATGGAGACGAAAACCACGTAAATTGCAGCTAGCTTGTCACGACTCACTGCGTTAGAAAAGGTATGGGAACCCAATTCGCAAGCGTAACTCTCATCTTAAACATGTGCACACCGAGTCATAGAGCTTCAGCCAGCGCCTTAGAGATGGTGTCGGTCTTTGAGCGACTTGTTATGTAAGCTCTTCTATAACGCTAAAATTTATTGGATACAACGGGGGCCTGGAGATTTCGATTCTTGTCTGCTGCTACAGCAGATCCACGCAGGCGCAAGACCGACCGATTTCAACCCAATGCGTTCTAGTGATCTATTGAGAGTCAGAGCCAGCTATGCCTAGGTCCCGATTATGTAGCTGTGGGTGTCCCAGGCGTCTAGAGAAGGCACAATACGGCTTTCGACACGAGAGGCGCTAAATTCGCCCCTCATTCCGTGTATGACCGGACTTTTTAAAGAGTAGGAGCCAGCTGTGACTAGGTTTCCCATTCTGTAGGTGTGAGTGTTCCAGGTGTCTAGAGAAGGCAAAGCACGACTTTCGAAGCGTGTATCGCTGACCTGACCGCTTGGTCGTCTCGGGCCAGGCCAGTACAAATGTTCAATAGGTTCTAAAAGTCCCGGCTCAAGTTGGTTCATTCCTTGAATGCGACGAGGCAACATTCCGACGTTCCTTCTCACTTTGTCACTCCCGCAGCTTGTGATAGATCAGACACAAACCAAGCTGTAGTACACATCATCATTTGGGCTACAGGCTTTAGCCCACGCGGAACTGACTTCGTCCCAATACACGGTACATTCTGCTCGGACATGTTTGACGCCACTTGACAGCCTCGAAATGAACGTACTCTTGCGGAAGGGGTGTGAGAAGCAGAGGCCACTCAGCATTTCCTCAGATTGGGAACCTTTGACGACCACAATCTTTATGGGTGTCCGTATTATCGGCAGGTTTAAAGCTCGCCTACAGACTGCAGAACTTAGCGCGGAGTGAAGCAAGGACAACAATTCGCCTTAGGTTGATCAGTTACACTTGCATGGGTCTGAGCATCAGCCTCTAAAAATGAGAAATGTACGGTTTTGCGCGAATTGTCTTTCTCGTTCCAGAAGTGCTCACTAGAAAACGTCGTTAAGGGTTGGTTCGCTGGTCGCTACCGTAGTAAAAAGAGGTTGGTTACTCACGAAGATCGCATCTAGCGTACAGGGAGTTGTACGCGGATCTACCCTGCTTCGGTGTCTACGCAAGCGCTTGAGCACATGCGGCAGTGGAATCGAAGAAGCTTGAGATCTTACGCGGTGGTGACTAAGAGTCGACGAAATTTCTAAGGGGATAAATGCAGGCTTCGACTACAGCTTGGAAAAAATGTCTGATGCCCAAGGATTAAGCTGGTGCATGCTCCCCTAAGGCGAATTCCGTGTTCGTATTACGGTGGTTTAGTCGCCGCATGTGAGCGGAAGCTCAGCTGATTTATGGGCAAAGTTACTACGTCGGAATAGCGTTATTCCCAGGCATTCTAGAACCAAACGAATGGACAAATATTTTTGTAATTATGAGCAATGTATTGGTTTGCAGTCCTCTAACGACGATTTGTTATCAAACCGGAAGCGTTAAGTATATGATTTGTTGACCAGCCGATTACTCCACCGCATGTTTTCGCAGGTAGCAAAACCACCGCTCGCGGTTGTGTGCAATTATGTGCTAAAGAGGAGCAGTGAAACAGAGACCATGAAACAGATTGAACTATAAGCCCTTGTTTAGATCAACCTGGACCTACTTGCGATTTAAACAGTCAAACCTAAACTGCAAATCCGAAGTCTTCATTTTTCGATGCAGTCGTTGCATTGCACTCAGTGGATGGTGACATGTGCACATTACTACTGACCATTAGCAAAGTTGATTTCCTGGCAAGCACTCCTTAAGCTGTGCAGCTGTTTACACGCAAAGCAGACTGCAGAAGTCTGGGCTATACTGGTCTAGTCAAAAGTCAAATCGCTAGACGTAAACAGGATGAACGGGTTTGTTCATGTTGTTCAAAAACGGCATAGCCGCGTTTTTTTTATTGGTCCCAAGCTAATTACATATGAGCTCGTGTGTGTCGTACTGTGGCATGGTCTCTATTAAGCCCCTGAGGCCAATAGTTCAACAATCTGCAACGTGGTTGCGTAGAGAACACAATAGGGTACCTAGTATCGAGTAGTGCATTAAGGATTCTTTGCGATTAGCGCCGAAACAAGCATGTTTATCCTTTTTTTGCTGCATACAGTTCCTGGAATCTGACCTTGTGTCGTGATACGTCGGTGACTAGCAAATGCGCTTATGAGTGAATCGTGCTCCAAACAACTATCCCGCGGTGGACCAACATCATAGATAATGACGTCGGCGATCACCAGGCACGCGTTCTCCGACCGAGCAATAGGGCTTCCGCCTTAGTACATCAGACTGTTGAAAGAAAACGCCTACTAAGTCATAGGCTCCCGTTAGTGAGAAGATGACGATGCTCTAATGATGAGGAGCGCAGGCATGTGCCTAAATCTTATACGTTCTTATCTCACCTTGCTCTAGATAAATAAACTGTTGCAGAATACTCAGAAGCGTAACGTCTGCGCCGGAACGAGAAATGTTTGTTGGTATCGTTGGGTCAACGCCTAGCGCAAGCAGTCGCGAATATAACCGTAAGACTTTAGTGCCCCACCCAGTACTGCTACACAAGGGGGTGGGGCTAGATTGATGGGCAATAGTCCTAGACTTTAGTTCCCCTATGGGATGAATGGTTGGTGGAGGGATGGTGCACTTAGCGTTGTTGTTGCTTCAGCCAGGGATCCAGCTAAGTCTTTCAACGCTCAGACCGCAACAAAGGTTTAGGAAGTAACGATGATTTATTTCGACGCTACTCTCTTGCGCAAGTATTCGCGATCGTCAGCTGGTAATGGACAGAGTTCCTCTCGTTCATACAACTTCAGGGAGTTGTAACGGTGTTCCGCTTGCCGTCGTCTGCGCTTCCAGCTAGCGAGGTACTGCGTGCAGACGTTTTCCTCGAACGCCTAAAACAACCCAGTATTGCCTGCATGCATATGGTCGTAACCCACCTGGTGTCCAGTCGAACCAAGCGTTTGCTTAAACGGCGTCGATTGGATGGTGAACTGGTCAGGATCCATCAGCTTGCACACCTCGTGGTTCCGAAGAACTCGGCTGCTGCCCGACGGTGAAGGCAAGACAACGGGCTTGTCCCAGCAGTTGGTTGCACACTCTGCCAGCTCCAGTCCAGCTCGCCGCAGCTCGTATTGGAGTGCCTAAATCGAAGTGATGATATCCGAAACAACGAGCCAGATTTGGATCTGCGTCTTAATGCATGGGAACGGCGTTCGGAAGCGTCATGACTTAATGTATGGGTGCCGCTAAGAATGTTGACTAAACATGTCAGCTTTCGCATCCACGTTAAGGTAGAGTCTACTTCGCAATGTATATAAGGGCCTATGCGAGAATAGTGCATGCATTTCCCTTCAGGCAAAGCTTACATCGCAGTATACGTTGTAGGGCGCCAGCACGATGCGCTTTGACGCGCCGCAAATCACGGGTGAAGTCGGCGTGTTCACATAGAGCGTGACGTCTTCGCAGTCCTCGACGATTATCCTCGAGCAAATGGCGCTGATCCGGGTGTTGCGAACATTGCTGACTCGAAGAAGGCCGCTAACCGGCCCGAGAACGATTGGCCCAACCGCATCACAGTCCGCAATCTCGACGGTTCTCGCGTGCGGTATGTGGAAGACTATGGAACTAAGGCCGCGTAGTCCGTGGCTAATGCGTAAGTGGGCGCCTCGATAGACGGAGTTGGTAAGGATCTCGAGGTGGGTCCAAGCTCGAAGCGAGAGTTTTCGATGTTCTGCTAGCTGAGTAGAGGTGATCGTTCGCGTTACCAACCTTGTGTCACGGACCTGAAGACAGCGGTTAATCAGGTTGCCAGGAACCGGACGCTGTTCACATCTTCGTTGTGTGTGGATCTTTGAACGCTAAGCATACCTGTCGTGATGGACGGTCAAGAGAGAACATATCCGTCTGGAGCGACTTCCATAGGATACGTACAAGTTGCTGATAAGAGATCTGAAAGTTGAACCAATTACTCTGCATAAGTCTAGTAGCACCTACCCGATGAAGGCACACGGGAGAAAGCATGGACATCAAGGCACTGAACGAACGAGGAATAATGTCGCTGGTTGAGACGTTCTTCGACGCGACAATGGTGCCCTCGAGGAAGAGATCGAAGTTCACCAGCGCTGATTCGGGGACCTCCGGCGCTTCATCAGGTGGCGTGAATGAAGGTGACGTGATGAGCTTCAGGGCGATGTCATAGTGGCAGAGAAGGAAGATGTAGGTGATGGCATCTAAGACAAGGTAAACCGATGCTTATATATGTGACCAAAGAACGACGCACCAATGTGTTTCTTCATGTACTTCGCTACGTCCAGACCAACATTCGCGCTATGTTGGCGTCCCAGCATAGCGACGACAAGGGCCAAACCCAGCAAGTCGGTCTTAGCATTCGGATCCTAAACCCTGCCTTTCGTGTCGTCACACAGCCTGAGTCACCTACAGCGTCCTCGAGCGTAGAAAGTTTCGCAACGCCTTCAAGCGGTGCCGCTTGCTGTGCTGAGACGAAGATCGCGAACGCGACTTCTTCCGATAGCCGGATCTTGTTGGTGGCGACGTGAAGCCAATCGTGGCACCTACATAGAAAAAAACATGGAACGTTTTCGTAATGTGTCCAACTTACGTGATTGTGCGAGTCCTGTGATGGTAGAAGTGGTAGCAGACAAGCCTTAGAGCGACATCCGGCGAGTCTTTGAGCGCTTCGGTGTCGGCAACAGAGCCAGGGAAGCGAGTGTTGAACAGGAAGGCTCCGCGAGGCCAGAGCACGAGCCGCGGCTTTCGCTAAACCCGGCGGACTCTGCAGAATTTTAGGAGATTCGACTTTTGTTTCTTCCATTGTGAAAAGCAAGACCGTTTTGTAAAGATATTTAGTAAGATAACGGTGCCCGAAATGCATAAGCGGCCGCAACTGAGCTGTACTGCACAACACCGGGCATGGCAAAAAGTAAAAATTATACTAAACACCAAAGAAGTGAAGGTGAGTGAGAAACATTTCACCGGTCGTCACTTGTTGCTGCAATATGAGGCCCACATAAAAAGCGTACTTAGCTTAGCGAAAGATAGGCGCTGTATGAGAAAAAACTAGCTACCTTGGTGGAATCCTCGATTTTCGTCATCCGGCGAGTAAGCGTTCGCAGTTGGCGTTCCACAAAGGTGCGACTCGTCTCCCGCCGTCTTTGCCCTTCTGCATGAATGCCCTTTCGTGCGGGAAACCGCCGCCGCCGGGCACCTGCGGCAAACAATTACGCCAACGAACGGCTCGCGGCAGCGGTGACCGCTGCCACCGGGCGTCCGCGGGCGCCATGGAGACGCCGAAGCGGGTAAGGGAATAAACAACCTCACCGATGCTTAAGGGCTTTCGCGAAGGATAATCTTCAACGAGGTAATCTCTCGCCAGGAGTGTCCAGGTAGGGTGTATATAGAGGGTTGTTGGGGCTATGCCATTAAACCGTCGGAAGAATCCTTTTACAAGAAAGCTTGCCAATCCCTTGTAAGATATATTAACGCAAAGGGAATCGTTGCTTTGGGTCCCAATGGGAGAACTTTACAGAGGATGCGAACTTCTAACAACGTTGGGTTTTTTCGTGTCAACAGTAAATGCCTTCTGTTAGCAAGCGTGCTAAAAACGATCCTTTAGCCTATTTGCGCACAAGTTCATGTCCAATCCGACTGTATTGTGATGCCACCCGGTAGAGCATTAAAGTTTATTTAGCAGAAATAGTATTCAAGAAGGCAATAAATATCGTGACAAACTAACAGGAGTGTCACTACAGTCAATTTACACCGTCGCACCAGGCGCCATCGACGAGAAGCGGTCCCTAAGCATTCAAAGTTAGCTAATATTGAGCCAGTCATGCTTACATCAACTCATGCAAGTGGTCCAGTTTCTCCGCCACTTTCGCATACTGGTCCTCGATGTCGTCAGCTGGCCTAAAATTCAGAGTATAGCGGATTAGACCTCTTCAAGGCGAACCCCAGTTTGTTGTCCATGTGTCGCATGTGGATCTCCATGTGAAGCGCCGACAGCTCCATTTGCTCGCGGTGCATGTCCCGCATTGCTTCCATTTGTAGTGAGGATACTAAATGGGGAATTGTCAGCTCGAAACTAAAGTTCTTGCAATTCTTCTAAGTAAATGCACGGCAGACGCATTGGGCATTTGAGGCAAGACAAGAAAACTTACATGCTCGCATCTTCCCCGACCGAAAGTCATCCAGCAGGTCGTCCAGCGAGATCTGCTCTAGGTCTCTGTCGAATGCTGCTGTCGAAGCGCTCGCTTCCCAGCGCCCGGAGAAGCCCTGCGCCGTTGTCGGCGTAGTGACGGTCGCATCGCCTCGTGCCACCTCACCAAAGAGCTCGCCCTCGGTCGCTGCGGTCTCGAACCACGTTTCGTTGGCTGTGCCAGGCGATGACAGGGAGTCTTGTCCTAAACTCTGCGGTGAGCACAGGCAACAAAAGACGCTAAGATTCTACTTTAGAACAAGGATTTTCTCTTTTGGTAAGCAGATCTTACCGTGCTTCTTTGTCCGATGACTTGCGCTTTCGGACGTGGGAGAGTCGATCTCGGGCACCGGGACCAAGACGTCAACTGGCTGATCCTTTCCGGGCATCGAGTGTTCGTAGAGGACTGGACTGAAAGAAGTTAAGCAAATGTCTATGTCTGCGACGAGCAAGGAATAATTAAGACAGACTATGGATAGCCGCAAATACCGACTTCCTACGGATATGCCTCACGTATATGGTGGCAATTATCGGCTTAAACGGATGGAAATCGCCGTTGCTGATTGCTGTGGCTTAATACATCGAACGAGAGAGAAAACCTAAGGTTTTCTTGCTGTTTTAGCGTACCTCAGTGGTGTTGAAGGTGCCGGCTTGGAATGAAACGAGAGCTTTTGGAGGAAGCTGAGCGACCCCGACGAGGGCGTTGTAGCGTCTGTTTTCGACTTGGGCACAGACTGAAAAAAAGTAATTGTCCGAAAAAGTTTGCAAACTTCACACATCCTTTAGCTGCTCTCATGTTGAAACAACCAGCGAGTTTTCGAATAATTTTACCCACCTTTAGCGGCAAATTCTCAAGCGACGATGGGGTCGGCTTTCGACTGAACAAGGTTGAGGAACGAGTTCCGCTTGTTGCCCTCTTCGGCCTTCTCAGCTTTCTCAGGAAGGTTGGTCAGTGACGCGGTCATCAACGCCTCATGCTCTTCTAAAACACAGCAGTTTGTTGGAGAACGGCATAGTGCACCTTGCCTCCACCAGGAGAAGTGATCTTGCGTCGCTTTTCATGCGTGTTGCTGCCCTTGCCGGGAACTACCGCGACGCCCTCCAGGTCCGCTGGTGGATCTTCCATCATTTGAAGTGATTCACCAAAAACGTTGAGCTTTAATATAGAATTTGTTGCTAGTTCGGTTAAGTCTGGTACAAAGAAGCAAAACAAAAGCGTGAATAACCCGTACGACAATGTTTTGGCATTCTGTTTACAAAAGAAATTTCCAATGTATTTGATGCCTTCAGTATATTTAGGCAAAGCCCAAAAGCACCGTCGGAAAGCGTCATCAGAAGTTTTGCTGACGACTTTCCGCAAATTCCTCAGAATCGTTGAAACTTCCTCGCTGTGGGCACAAATACAAAATACAATTTACCTAACATCGGTTGTACCGCCCCCCATCTGCACGTTTGCTGTTTGCGCGCTTCCTTCTACCGATCTCCATGCATTCTTTGCACAACCGTTACTGCACACTTTAGATGCCCGTACCAAAGCTCCTACAAGACATCACATTCGAGGACGACAACCACGCGCCGTCATCGTCGACGATGACAGAGAAAGCAGGAGATGCCCCGGTCGACGAAGCATCGAACCCCGACAAGCCACTGTCGAAAAAGCAGCAGAAGAAGCTGGCCCAGATGGAGAAGTTCCTCGAGAATCGGAAGGAGCGGCGCAAGCAGGAGAAGGAGCGGAGGAAGCAGAAGCGGGCCCAGATGCGCGAGAACAACATTCCGATCCCCGAGAAGAAGCAGTGCCATCGGATGGTGGACTCCAAGTGCGGCATCCGGGTCGCCGTCGATATGGCGTATGAGGAGGTAGGAAGGGCCCACCTAAATCTTCACACCGTTATGTTTTAGTACATGACCGAGTCGCTCATTCGGAACACGATCTCCCAGCTCGGCTACTGCTACGCGGCGAACCGACGAGCGGAGAACCCGCTCAAGTACCACATCGTCAGCTTCGACGGTGAGACGCGACGTATATTCGACGCCATTCCCGGCCTCAGCAAGTGGGATGCCTACATGATGCGCGAAACGGTCTCGGAGTTGTGGTCTAAGGAGGAGGTCGTCTACCTGTCATCGGAGTCCGACAACGTGCTGACGGACTTGGAGCCAGAGAAAGTCTACATTATCGGTACGTACTGCTCCATGCGTAAATCGTGGAGCTGTTCTATGATGCACCAGTGTAGTAAATGTTGCGAAAAATCTTGTGTTAAGTAAACGCTGCGTTGGAGCTTAACACACCTTTTAGGCGGTCTCATCGACCACAACCACCACAAAGGTCTATGCCATTCCATCGCGACCGAGAAGGGGTACGCGCACGCACGGCTTCCCATTGACGAGTTCGTCAACATGAAGACGCGGAAGGTGCTCACCATAAACCACGTCTTCGAGATCCTTCTTCGGTTTACGGAGACGCACAGCTGGGAGAACGCCTTCTTTTCGGTGATCCCCAAGCGCAAGGGAGTCGACCGTCGCGCTGCGTCCACCGACGGCAGTGAGCCAAGCGGCGAGAAGGCGTCGAACGAAGCGGAAGAAGGAGAGGCACCTACCGGTGACGCTGAAGCGCCGAATGCGGCGGCGACGTGAATACGGTTCATAGTATGCACTTCCTAATTCTTTCTGCTGTAGTTATCGTTCGCACTGTTACTGTTGGTGATAAAGTTTATGCATTTGCCTGAAAGCTCTGCCTGCACTGAAGCGTGTCACACGCCTGTCAAGTAGCACACTTAAGGATGCAGAAAGGATGGTGGGGGAGAGAGAAGACCGGGAAATAAGTGGCACTAGGAGTAACAGGCGCAACCAAGAGCAAGCTTTCAAACATTGCAAAGGCAGGGTTTTGCCGTATTCACCTCTGCTTCAGTAAGTCATATGGGATGTACACTAGACATCAAAATCAAGGAGAGAATACGGATCTAGTAGGCAATATCAAGTGGCATGGGCACACAGCCGCATACTATTAGTTGAAAGAAATATAGCCCTTGCCTACCAACACTGGAAAGAAAGTTCCTTGTCAACTGCGGTGGAAGGATGAGAAATTGGAAGCTAAGCACTGATCATTGTATGCGTTTGTAAGCTACGGAAAAAAGTCTTTGATGCCTTAATGGTGCACTTTAAGCAGCAGTCAGCTAGAATCGAGCTGCTATAGTAAGCTTTGCTCACAAAGTTTTATGCAGGTGACACATTCTGCGTTCGGTAGGATGAAGGTGTGGGTTCAAAAGGGTATTCCGGCCGTTGCATGGTAGAAGCTACAATGTGTTAACGCAACCTTATCTTAAACATGTGCCTTCTACTTCACGGTGCTGCGAACCTTGCTTATGACGACGTAAGTCATTTTATTTTCATGTCGAACAAATATGGTACGGTAACAAAATACAGGGTAACGAGATCCGATGCAAGCGCGTCACCAGAAACGGATGAACGCGTCAACCACCGATCCAACGAAGGATCCAGCCAGTGCTCCAACCGGGCCAGCGACGACGGCACCCGCTGCTCCTCCCACGGAAGCTAAACGTACAGCGTCCGGAATAAGTGTTCAAATGGTGAACAGTACTAGCGTAGTCGAAACCGACTGTTAGCGCCCTATTTACAAGAACGTTTCTGCGTAATTCTCTCGTTAAGTTTTATTTCTCGTGGTAAGTACTCTCATACCTCCAAGAGCCGTAGCGCCGGCGGTTACAGCGCCAGCCGCCACTGCGGTGGCGACGTTGGTGGGCGTAGGGTTGTGCACAGCGTTGGAAATATGCTCCATTCTGAGGTTGTGCTAAACGCGACCGTATTCACAGAGCCAAATTCTTTTGAACAAGGAAACTGCACCACTCTGCAGACTTGCGCAGCTGGGGTACGCTGATTGTGGACCTGTTTTGGTTTTCGCGAGCATCCACATTTTACTTCAAATGAGTCACAGATCGGGCGACGGCGTAAACAAGCCCTCATGTGGATGGTTGTTTCTCAATAGCTCACAATTGCTAAGCAAAGAGCTTATGTATAAACAACATCCCAGCTGCCAAACTTCGCGAAGCTTTCCAACGAGTCGAATGCACGAATATGCCAAGTGCGACTACCAGCTGGAACTTTTGGGTGAATTTCAAGCATGTTACAGCTACTCCGCATTCTTCGCATCGTAAATCTTATGAGACACCATGTTATCGAAATCCGAAATGAGGTGAACTGGCAACTGGTTCGTACCTTCAGCAGTCATGCTACGAATCTTTGCGAGCGCGTAACAGTCTTATCCAAACTCTGCAGCTTTGCTCCGCCTATCTGTCTTGTTCCGCAGACATATTTTAACCGAGTCGCTTTCCCTAAACCACAATTGGTCTGTCCGTACCAGCATTGCGACTCTCAACCGTGCGACACCATGAGACAGCTCTTTAAGGCGCCGCGTTAAAAATCCGTCTGGGTGTGTCGTTGTGAGAAAGATCTGCCCCATTTCACTTTCTCTCTCAAAGAAGATGCGCCCGTTGGCCACTGCGGCTAACAGACGGCGGTTGCGCTTACGTGCCGGCGTCTTTACTTGTTCGAAGTTTCGAGAACGACTGTTTACGCTGAGGGTTATGCAGACGGTCTCGTTTATTTTAAAACTGATTTTAACGTTAAACTTAGTAATGTAAGCTTTGCTGCTTTCATGCCTTGCACCTGTCTAATTTGTAAGAGAAAGCACCTACTGCTCACGCAAACTAAGCGTACGCAATGTGCCCGTTTGCATTGCCACATGTACGCGTACAGTCTGAAACCTTAGGCTATAAACTAAAGCTTTAGGCTGCCGCGTGTCGTGCGCTCGTGATGCTCCGACGTGCACTTCTCTCCTGTGCCGCTGGCGCTGTACTGACGGTCAAGAACCAAACAGTAAGTTACCCAGTCAGCACCTTCCCACAGAGAGCAATGTCGCCAACTTCAGATTACTAAGCCGCCGCAACTGATCCCCCTTGAGGTGACAGTGCTAGACGCCAACTTTACACCGTTATTCATGCCATGCGTCGACGACCCGGAGGACTACCTTCGATACTTTCGTCGTTCGCATCTCTACATCGTCGGCGTTGAACACAGTAGAAAGAAAAGGTCGGCACCTCCACCTTAACTATGTTCCAACTGCTTGTCTTTAGCATCGAGGACGTCTCGCAGACGATTCGCGCGGTACGACCAGACGCGGTTATCGCAGAACTCTGCGAGACGAACAAAGGCCATCTCACGGAGGGGTATTCCGAGTTCCGCGCAGCCCACTTCGAGTCCGTACTGGTGGGCGAGAAGTGCAGGTTTGTCTTCGGGGACCGGCCCGTTCCCATCACTATGCTTCGTCAGTATCGCACGCTTCGGCTCTCGGACCTGATGGGTAAAGGAGTCGGCTATCTCTTGATGCTGTCTACGTTGCGCATGCGAAAAAGACTGGAGACCGCTGGGTAAAGAGAAACGAGTACAAACACTTGCGTCACTTTCCGCTTTAGCTTCGACGAGCCGTGGAAACTCTACGACAACGACGTGCACCAGCGAGAATTCGAGAAGGCACTCGACTCCGTGTACCAACGTGCCTTGAAGCGGTGGTTGCAGGTCATACTCGACGAGCGGGATGTGTACCTGACGTACTCATACCAATGTGTTCTCAGCCAAGAAGTGGCTCGGAAATACATGGATAACGGGCAAAACTGCGGTAAGGACAGGCATACACACTTGTGGTTGAGTACATGGTTTAGATACCACCGAGCCTGTTCGAGTCGTCGCGGTCGTTGGCAGCGCGCATCTGCCCGGGATCATGGCAAACTGGACGAGACACATCCGGCACGAGGAAATCCGCGACCTACTAACGTATGTCGCTACCTTGTCGAGCTATTCTAACAGCCTACTTGTTTAGCATTCCCGAACCAACACTCGTGAACCGCATGCTCGAGAGCATCTTTGACGTCAACGTGATCGGCTGGCTCGCTGAACGACGCTGGAAGAGAGACCTTTACAGCATCAAGGAACCTGTATAACTAGATCTCATGTCACTCTAGTGAAGTGACCATCTACTGACTAACAATAATGAAGTGCTAATAAAGCATCGGTACATGTTCAGTTTGCCCGGACAATGCAAGCAGAAGTCCGAAAGGCTAACATAATACCGTCGTAATACAGTCTTTCCAAAGCCAACATTTATGCAAAAGAGGCAGGTTTGCTTCCATGTGTAACTCTCGTTAGCGAAGTGAGGTGTTCTTTTGCTCCGCCAAGGTTGGTATCATCTTCTTCACTACGTCTTTACCCTTCTTTGTCGCGCTCTTTACGGTGATCCCCAAGAGTAAGGGAGATGACTGTCGGGCTGCGTCCACCGACGGAAGTGGGGCAAGCAGCGAGAACGCGTCGATGACGCCGAGGCACTGATTGCGGCGGCGACGTGAAATCGGTTTCATAGTTGTCACTTCTGAATATTTGCTGCTTCGATTATCGTTCGTACTGTTACAGTTGGCGATAAAAAGTTATGCATTCGGCAGAAACCTCTGTCCGCTATGAAGCCCACACTGCTAACCAGCCACACCTTAGGATGCAGTATGTTAAGTTTGACTTTAGCCTCAAGTGCCTTAAGCAATTTACCGCTTGTACGACAGAGAAGCCCTTGCCAGGGGAGAAGTCCATAAGATTGGGAACAGCAAAGTATTTAAGGCGCAAGACAAGGGAAAGCTACAAGG
This sequence comes from Aphelenchus avenae, assembly GCA_020875895.1. Lineage (NCBI taxonomy): Eukaryota > Metazoa > Nematoda > Chromadorea > Rhabditida > Aphelenchidae > Aphelenchus > Aphelenchus avenae. The sequence goes on along the minus strand of JNEY01000032.1, from coordinate 199,670 downwards.
TCGTGGACCTGCGTTGGCCGCTACCATGGTAGAAGCTATAAGCCGTTTAAGCGTCCTATGGCAGATCTGGTGCCTTCTAGTTCACGGTGATGAGAATCGTGATTATTACGACGTAAGAAAATTTATGAGTATGTAGAACAAATATAGGATGGCAACGAAATAGATGGTAAGCAAGTCCAATGCAAACCAGTTACCAAAAACGGATGAACGCATGGACTTTTTCTCCTGAGGGCGACCAGCCACTGCTCCAATTGGACCAGCGACGACGGTGCCAGCTCCTCCTCTTGCGGAAGCTCAACGTAGAGTGTCTGGAACATTTTTTTTGGATAACGACCAGGGCATTCGAAGCGATTGTTGTATTCTACGTGCCAGAAAATTTTTCTGCGTAGAATTAGGTAGACACCAATTTGTTCTTGTATTTGTTTCTAGTGGTAAGTGCTATGATACCCCCAATAGCCGTAGCGCCTGCCGTCACCGCATCAGCGGCCACTGCGATCGCGACGTTAATAGCCGTAGGGTTGGTGACAGCATTTGAGATCTGCTCAATTTTGCTTAAAGGTCTGCTAAAGGGCACCTTACGTTCGCAGAGGCAACTGCTTCTAGACTAGAAAAGCGCGCCAACCTGCAGGCTTGTAGGCTGCATGAATGCAAGGATACGCTGATCCTGGACCTGTTTATGGTTTCACGAGCCTCCACTTTTTGTTCCAAATGAGTCGCAGATCCTTCGACGGCGTAAACAAGCCCTCTTCTGGGCGTTGGTTATGTAACAGGTTACAATTGCTAAGAAGACCTCCTATAGACAACACCTCTACGTGACAAACATTGCGAGGCTTTCCAACAAGAGCAAGGACGTATGTCCATGACGCAACTATCGAATTCACGAAGGCGATACCGCGTGCGAAGCCAGCTCAAATTTTGTTGAATTTCAAGCATGCTACATCAGCATCCTACTTTAGGCGCCGCAAATCTTATGGCGCATCACGGTACCGAAAACCGAAATGAGGTCTGCTGAAAAATGGGTTCGTGACTTTAACAGGAACGTTAAGAGTCTGGACGAATGCGCGCCAGTATCCCCTAGCTCCCGCGCTTAGCTTCGCAATACTTGTCTTGATCTACAAAACACGTGTTTACCGGTTTGGTTTCCCTGCACTTCCCTGTGCAGCATCCGTTCGTACGAGCATAGCGATTGTCAACGGTGGCGGCCGCATGAGACAGCTCTTTAAGTCGACGCGTCAAAAATCCGTGTGTGCATGTCGCCGTGAGAAAGGTCTCCCGCATCTCGCTTTTTTCTCGTGAAGAGCATGCGCCCGTTGGCCGCCGCGTCTAACGGTGGATGCGCTTACGACGTGGAGTAGCCAACCTTTTGAAATGAACGACAGTTTTCACCAGAATTAAACAGGACATCTAGATGTTTTCGTACGGATTTAGGACATTATAACTTAGTAATTGGCTTTGCTTCTTTCCAACAATGCTCCGGTCTAATTTGTAAACTGGAAGCATCTACTGTTCATATAAACTTAGCGAACGCAACGTGCCCATTCGCATCATTTGGCGTGTACTCGTACTCGTGCAACCTAAAGCTTTAGGCTGCCAACCGCTGCGTGTCGCCGTGTGTCGTGCGCTCGCGATGCTCCGACGTGGACTCCTCTCCTGTGCCGCTGGTACTGCTCTAACGGTGAAGAACCAAACTGTAAGCTAAGCTGCTCTGCACCTTGCCGCCAACAACGATGTCTCTAACTTCAGATTCATAAGCCGGTGCAAGTAAGCCACCGTGCTGTGACAGTGCTAGATGCCAACTTTACGCCGTTATTCATGCCAGACGTCGACGACCCATGAGGACTACCTCCGGTACTTTCGTCGTTCACACTTATACCTCGTCGGCGTGGCGCACAGGAGGAAGAAAAGGTGGGCACCATTCATCCACAAAGTTTAATGCTTAGCTTCAGCATCGAGGACGTCTCGCAGACGATTCGCGCGGTGCGACCGGACGCAGTTATCGCGGAGCTCTGTGAGCAGCGCAAGAGCATCCTCACGAAGGAGTACTCCGAGTTCCGCGCGGCGCACTTCGAGTCCGTTCTAGTCGGCGAGAAGTGCAGTTTCGTCTTCGGGGACCGGCCCCATTCCATTACCAAGCGTCGCCAGTATCGCACGCTTCGGCTCTCGGACTTTATGGGCGAAGGAGTCGGCTACCTACTTCTGCTGTCTACGATGGACGTTCGAAAACGACTGGAGGCCGCTGGGTAAGGACAACCTTGGTAGCACGAACTAGAGATGAAGCGGGCACTCCACGTACCGTGCTCCGTGCCGTACTAACCTCTCATGTACCGTACTGACGCACCGTAATACGGCAAATTGAAGCGGTACCCAACGTTTGTCGTACCTGAATTTTTCGTGTCCGTACCGTTAAGAAGTACTGAATTGGAGCAAAACGGTACGGCACGGCGCATTGTGCCTAGTGAGAACACTTGTGCTACTTTCCGTTTTAGCTTCGACGAGCCGTGGAAACTCTACGACAACGACTTGCAGCAGAAAGAGTTCGAGAAGGCACTCGACGATGTCTACCAACGTGCCATGAAGCGGTGGCGGCAGGTGGTCCTCGACGAGCGTGACGTGTACCTGACGTACTCATGTCACTTCGTTCTCAGCCAAGAAGCGGCTCGGAAGTACAAGGAAAACGGTCAAGACTCCGGTAAGGAGGAGGCACTCGCGCTCGTGAAAGCAGGTGGTTTAGATAACACGGAGCCGGTTCGAATCGTCGCAGTCGTTGGCAAGGCGCACGTACCCGGGATCAGGGCAAACTGGACGAGACATATCAGGGACGAGGAATTCCGTGACCTACTAACGTATGTCGCTACCTTGTCGGGTTATTCTAACGGTTCGCTTCTTCAGCGTTCCTAAACCCACACTCGAGAACCGCATGATCGAGAGCGTCTTTGCTGTGAACACGATCGGCTGGCTCGCTGATCGACGGTGGAAGCGAGATCTCACAAGGATAAAGGAAGCTGTATAACTGGATCTCGTGTCACTCGTGTCAAGTGACCACGTACTAACTAACGATAACGAAGTGCTAATAAAGCATCGGTACCTGCTCACTTGTCCTGGCAAAGCAAACCTGCTCACTTGTCCTGGCAAAGCAATCAGAAGCATGAAAGATGAAAGATATCGGTGAAGTTCTTTACCTCGAGCCAATAGTTGGGCAAACCTGACAATTTGGCTTCTAGTCGTGACTGTCGGTAGCGAAAAGAGTTGTACTCTTGCTCCGCCAAGGTTGCCCCGAGGGGTTACAAAAAGTCTTTGCTGATATCACTTTGGAAATGCGACTGCGTCCTTGACCCTACCTTTCGGTTCTTCTCGAGCTACATCCGAACCGCATTCATTCAATTTTGACCTTTCTCTTCTTGTGTCCAATTGAGAGGAGCTCTTTCACAACTGAGTGTTTTGTTAATACCACTCATAGCCGTATTTTAGCCGACATGAAAGCCACGCTCGTAGTGTTTGTCATCGCCGTGTCGCTTGTTGCTTGCTTGTTCCAGACAAGGTAAGCAACCGCATGCGGTATGTAGCAAGTACGCCACCGTTTGGTAAAACTTTCCCGAGGATAATGCCAAATTTTTACAAAATGGTAAATCCGGCTGCTTAGTGAAAGGGCGCAGTCAGTCGACTCTCAAGAATTTTCTAAAAAGCTTACTACTTTAGCCATGCCAATGAATGCCAGCGCGACGAAGACTGTCCGCGTGGACACGTTTGCTACGAATACGGCGCTTGCAAGGCGCCGAACTTCCGACCAAGTGACGAAAGGCCGGCCCATCTTCCAGTCTTCCGCAGACAACAGTGGACACCGGTATAATATGGGTTGCAACTGGATGCAACAACTTACTCGTTGTTAACTGTGCTTTTTCTCGCAGATAAATGTGTCAACACTGCTTTTCTAACGCTGGATCGACCGAACGCATCCTAGTGTACAACAAAGACGCACAAGCATGTTTTCCCTCCATACGTCGATCTTCTTCTGTGCATACTTTTTCGTTTAACTTTCCCTATGGATCAAAGTCCAAAACAACATGACGGCAGCCTAACTTAGAAACACTTGATGCGACTCGCCGGCGACAGCAGATGGAGCAACTCAACCTTGAGTCACACCTTGTCTGTGAGTTAAATGCGCTAGCGAAGTGTCCACAATGATCATAACCGAGTCAAATGGCTGAAATCGCCGCTAAGAATGACTCAGTCCGAAAAGACGTCTGCATCAAAAAGCGATTTCCTAAACGATGGATTTCAGCCGAAGACCACGGAAGGCGACTTCTGGCGCATGGTCTGGCAGGAGGGGTAAGCACCATCAGGCGCTAACAAAATACACCACAATTTCCTGAGAATACACTCCTACCACAAGTATGTCATACAGGACGCCGCTTCTTATTCACCGGACTTTCGTCACCCGCAAGCGCCAAAGCTAACCGCTGAGCGCATCCCCGTGACATGGTAACCTCGCTAAGGTGGCAGCATGCATTACGCGCCGTGCCACGCATCACCAGCCACTGCTATTTGCTCCAGACTGATCCGCCGCTCATTGCCCTGAGGCAGATGCCGCCATCGAACGAGGGAAGCTGTGGCTCGAGGAGGGACCGCAAAGGGATTAACTAACCGATCACCAACAAGGCTGACAGGCTTGGTTGGGCTGTCATCACAAGACACGCATCCGGGGCTGTCCGCACAGGGACTAGTGGGACCATTTAAGACGGGACTGCATCCCTTCGAGATCACTTCGGGGACGCGCGACTGCAGCTTTCAACACATCGCGATTCTCAGCGCTAGCTCGCTACTTCCTACCGACAGATCCAGTCCTCAAGAACACCTACCACGCGACCCGCGACAACAGACCTCCTCCGTTACTCAAGGATAACTCGTGAACCTTAGTACGCCCAAACTTTGCTACGTACGACCTAACTATGCTCACGCTCGGATCTTGCTGTTCCCACTCTTGGGCATCGAGCCTCATTTGCTCGCATCTCTGGATCTCAATAGATGTTATTGTCTATGTAGCTCTTCAGACATTCAGTACAGATTCCTTTCTAGCTGCTCCGATTGCACCACTCGCCGCGTTTGAATTGTTATTATTGTACGTTTTCAACATCTTCTCGTACCCTCTTGTGCCGACTTGTTGCGCATCCTGGAGTGAGAACATTTGCATGCTATGCGACCACGCCACCTTCTCCCGCACTACGCTTGCAGCGGGACAATGGAAGCGGCCGACTCGCTGCAATGCGCCGCAGTTTGAAACGCGGCAACTATTCGTCGGAAGAGGCTGCCAATGCATTGTGGTGCATCTTACGTTTGTTTTTCGTTTCCTACGCGCGACTGATAGCAGCTTCGATTTGCTTAATTTTGTTGTCGCAAGATTTTGTTGTGCGCAGTGCCAGGCGGAACGTTTGCAGCGCTCGGACTCTTCACTTTTCGACCTCTAATTTGTTTCTAGCATCGCATGTTGCTGCAAAAAGCGAACAACGCTGGATGATTGCTCGGGATGTGTCTGTCGCTTCTCCCAAGCGAGTGGGATCTGGAAAAAGTCACACGTTCTCCTTTGCGTATGTTTCTTCCCAGTCGTTACCGGCCGCGATAGAAAGAGTCGGCAAGCTGAAGGAACTTTGTGAGTGTCACGTTTCGCAGTTCGACGGTGCACCTTATCAGACGCTCAACATATCCTATGCTTTATCCACAGCACGTTACCGATGGCTGGTTCGGATAGAAAACAACACGCAGACTACGATCCGTATTTCGTCCCCTTTTCCAGCGAGCGTATTAGCTGTGCTGTCATCGCTTGCAAGTCCATTTATTGACAGCGCGCATCAGACAAGAAAACGGACAGTACGGTGGCGCGTGATTAGCCGTCAGGACAAAGGGTTAACTAAGTGCGCAGAGCTTCGCTGCAAGGACGAACTTTAGCTGGACAACTCTATAAGCTGTCGATCCGAGTGATTCGTAGGTATGGTGGGATGTTTGTCTTTAGAGTTTCGCTAAACCCATGGGTTTGTGGCAATGGGGCTATATGCTCCCTCTTTCGTGTTTCTGATCAAAGTCGGGTTGGTCCCTGGAATATACCGACTCGTTCTTGTTTTTCTTTTTTGTGCGGCTTGTTGACGACGGGTCATGTGTGCGCCGAGTCCGATATCGCACGCAGACAAGGACAGAGAGCTCGCTGCGTTCAGAGAGCGTTGCGACGCCCCATCCTCCACACCCATCCCGCTTGGCTCGTCCGCCACCGCCGTCGAAAGCCTTCTCTTCTGTTCCTCCTCGCACACCATCCAAGCGGAGGCCCGCAGTCAGAGTTGGACGGCCTCCTCCTGGTCGTTCATGGAGGAGAGCCTTGGTGGCCTGAGAGGAACGCCGAGCGAACTTTCGGCTGAGGAACGCATCGGGAGAAGGTGCTCGGCAGGAGCGGGGAACAATGGAAGGCGCTTCGCTCTCTCCGCGTCTTGCCTTTTTGCTATTTTGCTCTCTCCACCTGACTACCTTCTCACTTTTCTGCAGTCCCTGACTTGTTTTCGTCTGAATTTCCCAACCACTCGCGCTCGACTTTGTGCTACGTCGTTCGGAGCCTCCCACAACACCGCCGCCATGCTAGCCGAGGCGGCGCTTGTGGTGGTGTTTACCAGTCCGTCTTGCTGGCGCCCGCGTCGTTTCGAAACCGAGCTAGTCATGCGGTAGCCGGGCCTAAACTTGCCGTCAACATGTCGGCGTGTCGGCCGTTCAACTGCTCGGAAGAAGTACTAAGTCTGTTTTCAAAAATAAGGTATTGCCTGTCTAAGCGTGTTCAGAAATAGGTCTCGGCAGGTTACCAAGCATTCAGACTTGGCGGATTTTGTGCCCCCATGCGACCGTATTCCCTGCGTCTTTTCAGAGCATACATAGAAAGGGAACACTTTTGGTAGTGGTATTCCTGATGAAGCGTGACCGCGAGCTAGCTCATGTCTTTTGGCTTGTTTAGCGTGCCTTTAGCGCCAATGTAACTTATGTGTTACCTTTCAATTTGTGAATTGCTTGGAACTTATCAGCGTAAATTTCAGGAGCAGCCGCCGTTCAACGACGTAGCAGCACTGCCGACACCTGCATGGACATCGACCGGAGGAGCGGGATATGCAGAGCGGGACGGACGAGAGCGGAAAGCCGGTGCGACGAGGCCGGCCCTGCTTCAGCCTCAAAGACGGGTAGGACCATTACCTTCTTCATTGATGAGGTCTTAATGCTTTAATCATGTGGTTGATCATGTCCTCCAAGTACTTGAAACTTATGACCGTAAACTTTCAGGACCGACGCCGCCGCTCAACGATGGAGCAGCCGACGTTCAACGATGGAGCAGCCCTGCCGACAACTGTACGGACATCGACCAGAGGAGCGGAACGGGCGCGAGCGGAAAGCCGGTGCGACGAGGCCGGCCCTGCTTCGGCTTAAAAGACGGGTAAGTCCGTTACCTCATCACGGATAGGGTCCCATTCATGCATGGCTACAAATGCGTATTTAGGTCACGAGGACCGATCTTCATGCACACAAAGCCGCAAGCCGAAGCTCAGGGGAATGGAAGGGGTTCCTCGTCCCATCCCTGGACCAACCCTGGCCGAGGCCCCGGGCATCCTGGTTGACCTTGTGGCCCCGTATGGCGTCCATCCGTCCCAACCCCACCTCGGTTGAGGCTTCTACGTCTCAACCCCTTAACGCAAGGTCCAGGCCCAAGTTGGGTGAGGCAGCGCGGTAAACGCGTTGGCACTCCTTGCTCATCCTGGGTTTGGAACTTGGAGGCTGATACGATGCCTCCGCCTAGAACCCTGCCCTTTTTCAGCATTTAGCACCGATAATTTGGGGACTAAAACGGGAGGTGGGGGCTCACTTAAATTTAACTGGCTCGGAGCAGCCATGCGACGGCGACGACGACGTAGCTGCTTGGCCGTGCTCTGGTGATGCGGACACGGCCCCATGGAGCGCACGGGGCCCGTGGACCCGGGCTCCGCGACGGAAATGACGATGTGGTGGTAGAACAGACCGCCGGCTTCGGTCGTGCGGGCAGGGCTGTGTGGAGGTCACGGACCTGGAAGCATTTGCAAGGAAGTCGAAAGATGAAGAGGACACGGATCCGCGGAGGTCACTGACCTGGAACCAAGTGTAGTGGTGGTGGCGACGAGAAGGTGTTGTGGAGCGCGTGCTGGGCACGGCTCTGTGGAGACGGAGGTCACGGACCTGGAATCATGTGCAGAGACGAGACGGTGGAGCGGAGGGCGTGCTCGGCTGATGCCAGCACGGCTCTGCGGAGACGGAGGTCACTGACCTGGAGTTACGTGCAATGAAGGTGATGGCCATGATCCCTGGGAGGACACGGATCTGCGGAAATGTGTATGGTGGATGAAGGAGCAGGAGATGAAGGTGGAGCAGTGAACATGTGCCCTGCTGCGGGCATGGCTCGGAGGAGCATCTTCGACCGTCACAAGCGTCAGCCACACATTCACTTCGTCGGAAGCGTACCCAGAACGGGGAGTACTTGCGGCTGTCCACGATGTGGGCAGTCGGTTGGGCCACTGCTCGGCGGGTTATCCGCCGGGCGGGGAGGGTGGCCATTAACCATGCACCCGCTCGGTATGGCGGGTGCACGGCCACCCTCCCCATTCCTCCTTATTTTTCAAATAAATTTTAATATTTAAGAAGGTAAGTTCACTTTTACGTTCTAGTTTGGATCAGGCTGTAAGCTTAATTTTATTGTTATTTAAAGCCCCCGGCCTTCGCAAGCGGCAGCCCGCACCATCCCTCGCGCTGGCACGCAGTCCTTCTCCTTTCCTGTTTGTTTTCTTTTTGACCCCCATGCGCCCCGTGCCTCGGGTCTCCCCGTCTGGGTACGCTAGATATCTTCTCTTCGGTGGCGAGGGACCGGCGACAATGGGGACCGCCACGGTGAGTTTTTTTCGTTTTGTTTTTCGGTGAGCACATTTTCAAGATCCATGGTTAAGCGTCGGCTTTAGGCACGTTGCCACCCTGCGGTTCCTTTGCCACCACGACGTGCGACGCTGGGCTGTACACGCGGAAGGAACTCGGTCGG
>JNEY01000032.1:116309-186886 GCA_020875895.1 Aphelenchus avenae | reverse complement strand
CAAGACTACTGAATACCGGTGCTTGGTCGCGCAGCCGCGAGCAGGCCAGGTGTCGCTGCCACGCGAGCTGGAGGAGATCGTTCCGGAAGTGGACGACTTCTACAGGAAGCCGCAGTCGAGGCGCAAGCTCACTAGGGCACACAGCTGGTCTACGGGAACGGTAAGCTTGCTTTCGGTCATTTGCTACGTCAAAACTAGCTTTCCTTTCAGTCACCTTCGCGAACAAGTAGGACCTCGAGGTGACGACCTTCCGGATGGCGGCCCTCTTCGGCTGGAACGACCGGCTCTTGGAAGCCTCCTACGAGACGGTGAAGCTCGCCACCGAACTTACTGACGCCGACATTAAGCAGGCTAATGGTATGCCCGCAACAATCTATGCGTCCTAAACTTGCCCTTAGGTCGCTTGTGGCGAATCCGAAGACCGAGAAGCAGGCCCTTACAACCGACTGCGATCCGGTCAATCCGAAGATCTTCACCGACTCGACGCTCTTCTAGGTGAACCAAGAGTTCAGCGCTGCTAAGGTAAGACTTTATTCGCCGAGGATCAGCAAAGCTTGTAGTGATTCCCCTTCTAGTTGTCGACCTGCGTATTTTTAGAGCGGCAAGCCGCGAAGCTCAACCTGATCGGACGCCTCGAGATGAACCGCGAGCCGTCGCGTGAAGATCACGAAAATGCGCAAGCGGCTTCGCCAGACGCAGTTGCAGGTAAGCAGCGACATTGCTTCATCATCCTTTATGCGTATTTTAGACCGAACTCGCGGAGACTCTCAAGCAGATGTTACTGCCGTCACGCAAGGTCATCGAAGAGCAGACGGAGCGGCTCATCGAGCAGCACTTCATCGTGCGCAATGCCGACGTCGTCAACACCTTTGCAGTCTACCCTTTGGCTAAAGCTGACAGTTGCATAACGAGCCCGCTTTCTTCGGTTTTATGTTGTCGTCAACCCACTCCCAGTACAAGCCTTGTGATAGTGTTCATCTTCTATTCACTGGTGCCTCCGCTCAAGATTGTGATTTTTACCCCAATTTTCAGAACTCTCAAGAAATTCTCTAAAGTCTCATGTGATCGTTCCAGTCGATGCTAGTTCCATTCACGGGTGAGAACCGTCCATTTCCGTCCATTTGTAACGCTCTCCAGCGCACAAGTGCCAGTTCAAGGGCAATGTGCCGCTGCGAGTGCCTTTACCTAAAAGTCGTCTATTCGCTAGCCGTTCTCATAACTTCCTCTCATTCAGCCGAGTAGTTCCAGACCCATGCTACGTTTTTCTGTTCAGATAGCCCTTGTTTCAAGTCCCAACTCGTCCCTAATTTCTCGTCACTGTTTCATTTCGTCGGAACGCTTTCTTTCACCTTCTCTTTTGACATGCTTTCCGCACCTGTCCTTCTTTTGAACGGTGCCTTGCCATGTGCCTCAACTCACAATTTTGCTTATGTACTCCTTGATGACCGCTGATGCTTAACTCTTTTTCGTGTTCGTTAATAAACGTACTTACAAGAGGAGGTGGGTTAGGCATATTTTGCCTGAAGACTTGTCCGTGGATTCAAGCAGGCGTGAAGTGAGTGTAAAACGTAAGACTTAGCCACTGACGCCAAGCGTTTGAGCTTCGTTAGAGGCTGAACGCTTAATCGACAAAATGACATGACGTGTGTTAGAGACATACTTATTCGGAAATTCGGTACCACTCGCTAGCACGACCACCAGCTGACTGACTCGGAAGTCTAACCTCTTCTGAAGAAAACAATTGTGACTCGTGGCCTACGGTTGCCACATCGTTTTAGCATCTGTTTGTGCGCTGTACGGGTCTATGTGCTTAAGCAACACATGAGGCGAACTTTATTGAGTGGAGCTTCCGCTTGGTCCTCCTCCTTAAAATAGAGGGTGCAATACCGCGCGCAGATTAAACGAAGAGTAAAAAAATTGCGTGCTATCACGGGGACGGACGTGGTCTGGGACGGTGATTACATGATCAGAAGGTCTGGACCAGGCGCCCGTCACTGGTCATCGACATAGCAAATTGTCACACCGTTGTCAAACTTTGGTCTGTTTTTAGTCGATGTCGCCTGAAGTATACTCTCGGAGTGTCTGATCAGGAAAGGGGAAGGAGGTCCGCAAACTCTCCCTTGTCCATCATATATTTTCTGGAAGCTCTTTTTTCAAAATTTCATGCCACTAGAGCTAAGCTTGAGCGCTGACACAGTCTGCATCTGCCCGAGCTCCATGATTTCCAGGTTTTCTTTCCGTTTGCACGCGTTCTTAGCTCAACGCCGCCCTCTGATAACATGTCCGCGGATGGATTCCATTGTGGGAGAGTGACCGCTAGCCGGAGAGAGAACCGCTTGCGACGTCCGACAATAATGAGAGAGTGCGAAGCGGACGGATAGCGCTCGCCAACGCGTCACTTTCGCCGTTCCATTCTCGGATGTCTGCTGCGCTGAGTTCCATTCGGGTCCACTCCCGGCAAGCCGCGCGCCCGCTGTCTTTCTCCTGCTGCGTCGTCGATGTCGCCCGTTCGCCGCACGGGGCCGCCGGCCGCGACTTGCGTCCCCCGGTGTCGAAAATTCATGTGACCGCTCTCGCGGGTAAACGCGTAAACATATGAAGTGTTTTCGCTTTTACCTGGCTGAAAGCCTAAGAGTATGTTGTCCTGTTTTAAGTAAGCAGTATTGGTTAAACTCGTATTTCGCCAGAGAGAACTGACGTAATCCTTCTCTTTTCCTTGAATGATTTCAGCAAATTTAGGAGCTTTGCGAGAAGAGGTTAAGCTGTTGAGGGCCATTATTTGTGTTTATATTCACGGTAAGCAGGTACGTTTTCGGCTCCCGAGGCCCTGACAAAACCTGTTTGTTGAAGAGAAGTGAAAGCATGGTACGCTCTCGGCAAGCCGTAGTCCCGATTCCCGACGTATTTCCACAGTGTCTTCAATCTCGGCCGTCCGCCGTTGTGCCTGTCGAAATATCCAGAGGTCTTAATAAGCGCCGGAAATTGAGTATGAAACCTACAAATATGCCTGAGCTCTTACAGTTGTCGTTCTTGCAAACGTTAGACGGGTCTTGTGTCGTTACGATTTGTTATTGCCTCTGCCTCACTAACTTTCGTAAATTGCTCTTTGGTGTTTGTGGAATCAAGCCCGATCATCATTGCGTTGCCGCTGTTCCCCACAGTTTACACGTCGGTTACGCGCGGCCCGCCTCGCTTCATTCAGTCTGTTCCCACTAGGGAGTCTCTTATCGGAAGGTGATCAGTTACGTTATCATTTTCCTTATAACTTGCCTCAACCGCGTAGGCATTCAGAACACTGGGCCGAAGCTCTTGGGAACTTATCATTTTCGCTTTCACCACTTGATATTCGTCCGCGTCGTCTTTGACCTTTGTGCGATAGTTGCTTCTCTTGCTGACAGAATAACGTACTTAGGTTTCAAGACAACCATCAACGAAATGGCCGCGCAAGAGAACGGCACCGTCTCATTAATTCGGCAGAACTACTCGGCCGATGTGGAGGCAGCCGTCAACAAGCAGATCAACATCGAGATGTACGCCAGCTACGTGTACCAGAGCATGGTAAATGTTGGGGCAAATGACGCTGCATCTTTATCCTCATCGAGAGAGTAATGCGGGTTCGAAGTCTTTTTAGGCTACTAGAGAGACTGAGGCATGCTAAGACTCTTTTGGACAAGTAGGACTCTAGTCACCCTCCAAATGTCCAGCATGAGCAGCAAACCCATGACCCTAGTGCATGCTTGTCCTGTCAGACCTACTTACTTTCAGTCCTTCTACTTCGACCGCGACGACGTGGCGCTGCCCAACATCGCCAAGTGGCTGAAGAAGCAGTCGGACGAGGAGCGCGAGCACGCGGAGATGTTCATGAAGCAGCAGAACCGCCGCGGCGGCCGCATCGTGCTCCAGAACGTGCAGAAGCCGGAGAAGGACGACTGGGGAAGCGCGCTCGAGGCGTTCCAGGCTGCACTGGCGCTAGAGAAGTTCAACAACCAGTCTCTGCTCGACCTTCACGGCATTTCATCGCAGAACGGCGATTCCCAGGTATACCGAATTTTGACTTGAACCTGCGTTAAAAACATTTCCCTTTAGATGTGCGAATTCTTGGAGGACAAGTTCCTGCGCGAGCAGGTGGAGTCGATCGAGGAGATCGGCCGCATCGTCACGCAGCTCAAGCGGGTCGGCAAAGGTCTCGGCGAGTTCATGTTCGACAAGGAGTTCGAGTCCTAAGCGTCTTATTTCCCACAGCATTCACATTGCCATCATGCCATGTTGATTACCAAAGCATTGTCCTGTCCCATATGAGACTTACGACTCTTTTATTCCGAGGATATTCCATGTATGTTCACGCATTTGTTTTCTGTAAGATGTTTTTGTGTTGCCACATTGGGAATAAAAAGTAATAGCCTAAACCCGTCTGGTCGCATCAAATAGCTAGCTGGCCAATGGTAACCATTAGTATGGACGACGTGTAAGATCCAAGGACCTGGTCCGCTTTAGGATCGCGAAATGTCATTTGAATCGAGGGATGTTTGTGTCAGTAATTAATATTCGTCAGTCTGGATCTAAAGCAATATCAAGCATGCGTTGCCGGAAAACTGGGTCTCTTCAGGATCCAAGCGTAGCTTTGGAAGGACGTGTTTATTTCTCATCTAAAGCTGTGCTCTCAGTGTTCCTTTGTTCTCCAGTAGAGCGAAGCAGTTAAACACCGCATACACTATGAGACTTGTAGCGCACATTATGCTCAGTCATGATCATCCATCCGCGTTGGCGTTGGTTTCGTTGACGGTGCGATAATCACTGCGATTTTGTGCGTTCTGAGCGCTTCCTATGCGTACTCTGTACCTTCGAGAGCGTTGCCGGCGTCCCGTGATATGGGCCGACTCCTCACGTAAGGCTGCTGTTTTCCGACGGTAGGCAAGTGAGCCTTATCAGGGATCCTCATGAGGCACACGTAGCTGCACGCGTGCAATTTGCGGCGGTGGACACCGAAGGTCAAAGCGACAGCGGTCGGGTGACGGGGGAACGCAGGGGACGTATGGGTAACAGTGGTGAAGGAGGCGCCAGCTGCTACGCAAAGGGCAAAGGTGTCTGTGCAAATATTTCCCTTCTTGCTAGCTGAACCGGAATGCATGCGGACAGTCGTTAAGGACACAACAAGAATCACTGCATGCGGGAGGGACGAGTACTGATTTGCCTTGATCAAAGATACTTATGGGCTTATTTTCTTGTACTGCGAATGGATTTAACGTTCTGGGCGAGTGAACGCGCTTTGTGAAACTTTGTTTGACACCATCGACACGAATAAACCAAGCTGCAACAGAATGTTTTTCAAGCTGAGCTTCCCACTGAGCACCTTACTAGCGTGCCAATAGTTTAGTAATCGTGTTGCCTTGTCTACTATGCCCTATGATAACTAACTGACTCTATTAAGAGAACTGCGCAGTGCGAGCTACGAAAACAAGGCCTTTATCCCAAAAGATAACGTGAAACAGTAAACATCTGAATGGCTTAAGTGGAGAATATCTGTTGGACTTACTCGCACGTATACAAGGCAGCTTTAAGGCACTCTAACGCATGGGATTGAACGGAACTGACGGACCAGAAGGCTGTAAATGAAGATTTGAAGTGGAATGAAGCGGTGAATGAACAGACATATACATCATAAGGACTGATTAAAAGAAGAAAGAGGAGACGGGACTATTCGCCACTCGCTGCCGCAGCGGACGTCGACGGTTCGGCGCCATCGACGGTGAGGTTCTCCGGCATGTGAAATCGGCCGCGATGCGAGCCCTCGTAGTAGCTCTTGCCGCAGTCCCCGCACACGTAGAACACCAGGCCGGGTCGGTCGTACACGTTGTGGAGATTGTAGTCGAACTTGACCGGCACGGGCGCGTCGCGGTCGTCGTACAGCACCAGTCCGGACCTGAAACGAAGACGATAGCATGCTAGTCAGAAGTAGAGATGTTGCGCCGTACTGTGCCGCACTCTGTGCCGTACCGACCCCTCCCTCGCGTACCATACTGCCGCACCGTAACGCGGCAAACCGGTACGGCACGGATTATGTACGCGGGATCAGCACAGTACGGCTTCATGGTACGGCACCGAAATGGCAGTACATCAACCGCTCTGCATCGTAACGTTATTAAAGCAGAACGGTACGGCACAGTACGACGCATGATCTCTAGTCCAAAGCCGTGCTAACTTACGACACGTCCACTTGGCCGTTGTCGCAGCGCACGACGATTCCGGTGGGCGACACGGTCGCCTCACAGCGATGCCCTTCGTAGTCCTCCGGCCGCGCATGCTGCAGCTCCTCCACCGCCTCGGGGATCATGTCCGCGGTGAAGTGCTCGAACTCCTTGCGCACCATCTTGATCACGTAGAGTGCCTTGAGGGCGGGCGCCGGCACCAGCACGAAGGCGTCGCCGTTGCAGCTGCTACAGCGGGAGAAGATGTCTTCCGGTCGCACGACCAGGTTCAGCTGCTGGATGGTGTACGCGAGCAGACGGTCCATGCCGTACTCTTGCGTGCTCGTCGGCGCGTCGAATGCCTGCTGCGCGCCCACTTGTTGGACGATCTAAAATTGACCGTCACATTTTCGATAAAGTCACTTGCAGCTCGCCTACCTCTCGGTACGCTTTTCCGCAGGAGATTGCGACGAACGACGGATCCACGCGGCACGTGTTGATGACGAGCTTGCGGTTGTGTTCGAGCACCACGAAGAACCCGCACCGGCGCAGTTTCTGACCGAGTCCGTGCGCCATGGAGTCGACGATGAACTTCACGTCTTTGACGGTGCGTGGCGGTGGCCGCGGCTGCTGCGATTCCACCGGCTGCTCTTGTGCACGCTAAAATGAAAATGTATTTTGACTGATGGGTAACGGGAAAAAAAACATTCACTGTCCTGTTCACTCGCAACATGCGCATGCACGACAGCTTCACAACAAGCACAAATACTAAAAGAATGACTTACGATCGCTGAAGTCTCTAAGGTATATGCCTGCAAGTTACGATATGTGTGCCTCAGATGATGAAAGTTAACACCATATTACCTATGTTTTTCATCAACGATTTCTTTACGGACCGAACCTTAGCTTCAAATCGTACGCCTGGTACTTTAGTCACGCATGCATGACAGCCAGCACCTGGTAATGGACATACCTTGACCACCTCCATAAGGTTGCCCGCCTCTTCACGCTTCATCGGCGGCGGATTCGGGAGCGCCTTGATCGGCTTGTGGAGCACCTTCAGGTCGATCTTCGCCCAACGCTCCAGCTTGGCTGCCTCTGCCGTGTCCACGAGGCCAGCTGTCTGAAACACATTGGGGTGGAATGGCAAAGTTACCATGACCACTAGACTTCGGGGCTGAGGCAGCTGGCAAAGAAGAAGGAGCGGAGACGTTTACTGTTCGAACCGGCTGGCTCATGCCGCTTGTTTGTGTCCGTGTAAAGAAGCATGAGCTTTTTCCGAAATGCTTCTTTTAGACGCACAACTTAGAAGGGAGGGAACAGAGGTGAAAAGGTCACCAGATGACGAAAACGAGCATGGCCTCTTCCTACCTGCATGCGCTGGCAGATGTCGTAGTAGAGCTTCACGAGAGCGTAGGCGTCGAGCGCCGCGTACTTCTTCTGCTCGAGGCGTAGAGGACGGCTCGCCCAGTTACTCGTCTGCTCGGTCTTCTCCAGCGGCACGCCACTGATCGTCTGAGCGTACGTCTTCAAGTTCTTGCCCGCCGGCAGGCCCTCGCCGCGGAAGATTGCGTGGATGAAGGCAGGCAGGTACTGGACCTAAAGAAGGGATATGTAACAAGTGTGAACTGCACGAGGAACATACGTTCTCGAGCATTCGATACAAGTCCACGAAGTTCTTCATGCCCTCGAGCGTTGGCCTGATGCACGGGAAGGTGGACAACAGAACGCGCAAATCGTTGCGGAAATCGTAGCCTAAAATATCGCATGCCAACGACGCAACAGTCACTACAATCTTAAGCGCCAGGTACCTGGCAAAAAAGTGTCGACTTCGCAGTAAGCTTACCGGTTTTAAGAACGTCGGTGCAGAAGAGCGCTTCGAAGAACTCCGTCCACTGTTGTTCGGTGACCACTTGCTCCTCGAGCGTGACCGTGTCCACGAGCCACACCTGCTGACCGTCCGAGATCTGGATGAGCGCGATTCTGAAATATTTGCAGGGATAGCTGCTAAAAGACAACATGCAACGTACTGGTCCGAGAGGTGCATGAACGAGTGTTTGTACTCGGTGTCCACGCCGAGTACGAGATTCTCCGGCATCTCTCTCAGCTCTGCCGTCAGCGCCACTAGCGAATCGGTAGTGTCGACCATGAGGATGGGCAGGTCGTCGAAGAGTTCCGTCCTCTCGTGCTCCGCCTGATGCTCGAGTCGCTGTCGGCGGCGTTCGATTAGCCTGAAGCTCATGCTGTGATGAAGAGCGTTTCCTGCTACCGCTTACTTACTCTTGCACCTGCTTCTTGATGATCCTTGCAGCGTCGGACGACGTGTATTCCCACGTGGAGAGCTCGTCCGGCCACTCGTCGCGCGGGATGTCGAGCAGGTAGGCACATCGCAGGGCCAGTGCGTGCTGCTTCTCGCGACAGCAGAGCCTGAAGTAGAAGTCGCGGACGACGGGGTTGCCGGTGATTGCTTGCTGAAAATCCACGCGCATATTGTGTCGTTACAGTGGTGCTTACGCGGATAGTGTCATCGAACTGCTGCTGATCGGATTCCTTCTCCCTGTACGCGCGGTAGTGGTGTCTGAGACCGTTGATGCAGCGTAGGTTGACCAAGTTCGGCGCGACGGTATCCGGAAGTCCGTACAGCTCGAGACGCTTCTTCGTAGAGCTCTCGAGGGCGGAGGTCTAAACACGCAAAGTCAGCGACTGGACGTTCTAAGGTCTGGGAAAACCAACACAAACAGAGTTTTCCGGACCTCAAACGTACCTTTCTGCCCTTGCCGACTACGTATGGAACGAAGGTCTCCCAGAAGTCGCGCTCGTACGCCTTCAACTGGTCGCGACGCTTGCGCACGTCAGGTCGGTTCTCGTGGACCACCAGACCGAGGAACATGTCCAGGTACTGAACGCAGTACTCGCGACGCGCTTCATCCTCACCGACAAACTCGTCCAGAAGGGTCGTCTCGTTGTTGACGTGCGCGTAGCAGATAACCTAAAATCGGTAAAGCGAGAAGGTGAGATGTAAAACGTGAATGCATAACCAGAAATTAATGCATACCTCGTCTAGGCTGAAGTGGATGCGAAGATCGAAATGAAGGATCCAAGTCATCGCCTTGTTGAAGTTGCGCTTGTCGAACATGGCCTAAGCTGCATAGGCTTATGGGCTCCGAAGCTTTATGCCTACCTTCACGTGCCCTATGAGGACGTCCTCCATGTCGGGCTGACGGAGCTGGAACACGCGCTCAATGCTTACGAGGTACTTCTTCGTCTTGTAGCTCATCAGGATCTTCAGTGCTCCGCGCTAAACCTTACTCGTTGCTTGCGGATTAACACAGACTAGCGCTATGACTGATCTAAGAAAGTCTGACCAGAAGCACCAGGAAGGCGTAACTTAGTGTGTATGTCTTACCACTAGGTCCTTGTCCACGCTGCGGCATGCGAGTACGTTGGCGCGGTCCAGCTCGCCGGCCTCCTCGAAGACGGCTTTGTCGAAGTGGTTGAACCAGAGGATTGCCACCGTCCCGGGCGGTCCTCGCGCGTCGCCCTGCGGCGTTTCGAGGTCGTAGAAGCGGTGGAAGAGGTTGAGGAACGCCGCGTAGAGCGCTTCCGGGTCATAGTCCAGCAAGTCGTACATGAAGTCCCGCATCGCCTTCTCCATCAGTTCGTTCTAAACAAGCAATGGAACAAGCTTTAGCCGAAGCGTCCGCACCTTTTCGCGACCCTCAATGCCCTCCATCTGGTGAAAGCGCTCCACCGCTGCGTACAATTCCTCCATTCTCGTCGCGCTATCGAAGTTCTCCGCATCAGTCTGCTCAGGATCGGAAGGCGCACTGTCGTAGCCGGCTCCAGGTTGTCCGAGATCCATCGCTAGCTAAATCGGTTCAATGAAACATTGTGGTTATTGCGAAAAGCAAAATCCGGACAAACGCGCAAGGCATGAGGGTCGCGGTTTTGCAAGTACCTATGCAAGTAAGAACCCCATCCGAGTGCTTACCATACAGGTATAGCATCCGCCAAGAGTGTGCTCCTTTACAAGCAGAAGAAATAAATAGTTGGTCAACAAAGGCATCACTCATTTAGCGCTTGACCGGAATTGAGGTCAGTTTTCATTGAGTTATCAAGAACTTTTTCGCAAGTTTTTTATCGCTACTTCGAAAATTAACATTCATATCCGACGTTTTCAGGAGCAAAATTTTGCAGCATTCAGACCGCATGAGATGTCCGTTACGAAACATTGCAAATGGAAAAGGACAGCAAATGAAAATGAGTCGTACATGTCTGCAGAATGATGGTTGCAGACCATTCTAAATGGCGCGTCAATTGCCTGCACCTCAACGGCGGGCTTGGCCTTCCGTTCCAGCCAGACATCCGATGATAAGCACACGACCCATAAAACACTGCATCCAGAAGTGACTACGTAACCAAAAGTTCTAAGGGTAAAGAAAAGTTACTCAAGTTTTACTAACAAAGCGCTTGACGGACAAAAGCTACTATCAACGGGAAAGCAGCTTGAAGGACGAGGACAATGACTCGCCTAGTATTTCGGATCAAGCAAGGAACGTCTAGAAGCATTAAGGGATTGCAAGTCGTTCGGCAATCATAGAGATAGAAAAATGACAAGTAATCAAAGAGTCCGATGAGAACCTCCGTGGTCTAATGACCTAATTGTCCTTCGCGATTCGCTAAGCCCACGTCCTGGGGTACTGCTCAAAGGCCGGCCTTTACAACCTTTGCTAAGGCCCAAGGCTACAAAGGCCTTCGGACCCGTTGGCAACGAAATCTGCTGTAGCATTGACGCAAGCGCAGTCACTTCTCAAGGAAGGGAAGTTGGAAAACAAACTGTCCGTTAAAGCATTAGAAGCACCCAACAATAGCGCGCAAACAGCTCGGGAAACTACTGCGTGATAAGACCAGCTCGCATCTGCTTGCCTGCAATTGGTGCTCACGTAACTAACGAGCAGACTCCGGTACGTCTTCCGGATTAGGAAAGCAAATACGAAATAACATTCGTACCTCAAGCAGCAAAGCAAAACGTGAGGTCTGAATGCGATGGCGTTGCCGCTGCTGTCCACAACTAAGCGAGGCTAAGCGTGCATCACTAATGCGGACAACTTAGCAGTCATCTGAGCATTGACACTTAAGTAGGTAGCTAAGGAAGCCTTTGTTCGCACGCGTTGCCATTGATAATGGAACTCTGAGGGAAGAAGTAAGCCTTTACACGACAGTAGAGTGCAGCAGCAGAGCTTTAAGGCAAACTGTCACATTTTTAAAAGCGAACAGATGGCATTTGCGCCATTGTGAAAGCAAAAGTTATTCTATGATAGAGTTCCATTGTAGTTTGCCGAAAGCAGGCTGGGAATTCAAAAGCAGGCGATTCCTGCTAAAGCGCGCGGGTGGTCTGGCACCTATGTCCCAATGTCACAATGGATGTAACTAAAGATCGGCAAACCCTACCCGTACCGTACTGCCATACCGATAGTACGGCAGTACGGTAGGTACGGGCCGTAATACGGTACGGTACGGCTCAAGTACGGCCCGTAATCGTTACAAAATGCCAGGAAACACAAGCCGTGCCGTACTTCCGTACTGGACCCCCGACCCGTACCGTACATACCGATAGTACGGCAGTACGGTACGGTACGGGCCGTAATACGGTACGGGTGCAGATCTTTAGACGTAACGCGATGAGCATGCACCCAAGCGAGAGGATCAATAGGCGACTCATTCAAAACGGACACGCGTCGACATGAAGGCCACTGATAAGATGTTACTCAATGAGTTACGCCTGCGCTTGCGCAAGGTCAACCACTCGCTTGTGGGCCTTTCGATAAAGTGGTACATCAAACGAGAACGTATCGAGTGGCAGAATGCGTAAATGCCAAGATGGCTGGCAATCGGTGCACCCTAAGCAAGGCCTGTGCCAAGTGTCGTACCGTTTTAGTGATGCATTTCGGCCAGAGTGCATTTGCCTCCACATCCTTAAGTGAGCAACCAAAAAAAACTAGTTGGTGACTACTTCCGGAGACTGCATGGGTACCTTCAGCTACAAGTCGGCTAACGCTCCGCAGCTACGATGTCTTGGGTGAACTTAGGTGGCTGGCAATCGGTGCACCCTAAGCTCCATTTTCGTGCTCGTTTACGCTGGAATTCCTTCTTGTGCATGTGTGACTATCGTACTTAGAGTGAATGCCACTACTAGTGCAATTAAAAGTATCGCTGTATCGTTGTAAGCGAATGCCTAATCTTTCGAGGAAAGCGGGAATTATAAAATCGTACCTTCCAGTCCTCAACCTCGATGATGTCTAACACGCCGTCCTGGACCAAATGAGAAGCAAGTTCGTCCGCGGCGCTGGCTCGGGCCGCCGTCTTGCTCGTTCCACGTGCACTATACGCGTATTTCGTGCGTTCCGTTTGGAGAGTCACATCGCAGAACCACGTAACGTCCGCTTGACGAAAGCTCCAAGCGAGTCTCCATCCACGATTACAAGAAATTGCGTAGATCTGTTCCTTGACGTCCATGGATTCTTCGTACAGTCCCTCTAAAGAAACACACATTACAAACGATTGGTTGTCGATAAAAGTAATGCACGCGTTCGGGCGATGCTAAGCTAAGCGAATGCTTAGTACATGGGTCCGCTGACCGGAAGGGGAGCGTCCGCTGACAAATGGTGACCTCGGCTAACCATCGCATGGGACCAGTTTGCACATAGTGCCACAATAAAGATAAAATATTTAAACTGTTTCCCTGGTAAACTCCTCCGTCCACTTATTCTCGGTCACTATTGGTTCTAATCTGCGCAAACGGAGGACAGTGTGCTAGAAAACCGGAATGACAACTGGGAAATCAAACCATGCTGCTTTGCGTGTTTTGTGTGTCGCTGTTCAGTGAACAAGCGGGAGAGTCGTAAACCTATGTCCCCACCGTCGAACCGCCCTCTACCAATAAAGCTGATGTCCATGCTCGGCGATTTCTGCACCATTGGAGCCTATGTACTTCTCAGTCTCTCAGAACGACATGACTGACCGTTAAGCCACTAAAAGAACGATCTCAGACATGTAGGTATTGTGACTGATGTAAACAGTTTGCACAGCATCATCCTTGAAAATTTTGAGTCGCACAGTTGTGGGCACCGACACGCGTCGTCGAACTAGGTGTCCAAGTGCCAACTAGGCAAGCCGTGGTTAAACTGACGTGCGATTGTGTCAAACTTAAGCGGTAAGCAGGGATGCGTCAACATTTGTGGGCACATACGTAAATGCCAAGATGGCTGGCAATCGGTGCACCCTAAGCAAGGCCTGTGACGTGTGTCGCACCGTCTTCATGGGTGCAGTTGCCTGTAAACTCTTAAGTGAACAACTAACAAAATTACTAGTTGATGGGCTTATGGAAAACTGCGTCAGCTACAATTATGGAAACGCTCCGCAGTTATGATGCCGTGGCCGAACGTGGAACCATTTTCGTGTTCAGTCTGTGTGACTTTTCTACCAGAGTGAATACCACTACTAGTGCCATCAGAAGAGGGTTTAACACAGTCACAATCATGTTTGGAACGGCTTAGTAAGGATGGGATGTATTGCGCCGTACCTTGCCGTCTACTGCTCACTGCTGGCACATCCATTGTGCCACGCATGCAAAGCGTCTGTTAGGTGCTTAGTCCTTTTACAAGCCCTTGACGATGGTTGTCACTGCGCTCGTTCCATCCTCCTTCGCTACGTAAGATAGTGCCGTCCGATAACAGCGCCAATCACAACAAAGACATCCTCGTGTGGCGTAAACATCTTCGCGAAAAGCGCCTGATCGAGATGAGTGCGCCCTTTGTCGGCCTCGGACGCATTGCTCATTGCGAAACGTCGAATGTCGTTCCGTCCTTGCTGGGTTCCAGCGATGCCTTGCAAAAGCGGTAAACAAGCGTTGTCGCTCATTGAATGGACTACTGGGCGCATTCGGGTCTTCCCGCTTATGTTTTTAAGGGACTAACTTATGCTTAGGAACTGGAACGTAATAACATGTAGTTGCTTCTCCAGCTATGGCGTAAAAGTCTCTGCTAGGCCCAGGGATTGACTGGTGCGTGTCCATAGGTTTTGAGCCCTGGGCGGTGCACACCGTGCGCAACATGCAACAACAAGGAAGATGGAAACTGCCCGAGATGGAGTGTAGAATTACAAGGCTTCCACCCAGGTCGACTCGAGAGTTAAGCTAACTTCTCAAGGATGAAACATTCAGAGCAGCACGACCGTTTCGTTTTCGATTGGGGTCAAAAGTAGGTGCGCATTCCTTCGTTTTCCACTCGCACCCAGAACTCGCACTGGTTTTTGCTGGCGCTAAGTCTGCAGCGAGGTAGCCATGCGAAGGCGGCTCCATTGCCGCGGTCGGCCATGGTCGCCTGACCCCCAACTCCCACATTCGCGTTCTTGCTGGCGTTGCCGTATTTGTTTGGGACGCATTACTGATGTGCGTCCGTCCGTCCTCCTCGGTGCACACCATTTCTGCGTGGATCGGCGGCGAGCGCGTTTCTCCTAGTCCTATCAGGACTCGTACGAGCACTTGCCGTTCCTTGGTATCCTTCTTTGCTACGCTAAGAGCTGCGTTCCATGGGAACATTTTTCCCGCATTCTGGAAGTCGTTTCCCGTACTGGTTGAAGCGTTTATAAAATACAGCCTCAGCGCGAGAGATGTTTCACGCTTTACCAGACTATCCTTACTGTTTGAGTATTGCAGAACGCACAGAAACCCTACGCGAATCCTCGACTGGATCAATGTCGCCAAAAGGGGACACCGGTTCTCAGGTAAGAGTGGCCTTTTGACGCGCAGTGAAATGCAGCAATGTGTTCCATAGTGCATCATTGCCTACCAAAAGTTGAATTTTTCTGGACGTGCTAATGCGCTCCAGTTTTTTAGACAGAGAACCAGGTGCAACAGGAAATCGATCGTGTCGTCGAGGAAATCCGCAAGCTAAAGATGAACAGTGCGCCGCAGGACGACATCGACAAGGCGTACGCCAAGCACAGGGCGCTTAAGCGCCAGCTCACGGAGAAGGCAAGCCATCTGAGGTGGAAAACCCCTTCACGACGCAATTTAGATGGCGACCAACATCCCGACGATTACCACTACCGAAGCAACGTCGTTCGACCGCCGCAAGTTCGAGGATCTGCTGCAGCGCCGCTTCTTCTACGACCAGTCGCACGCGCTCTACGGCGGCACGCCGGGCCTCGTCGATTACGGCCCGTTCGGCGCAGCGCTGCAGAACAACCTCCAGGAGACTTGGCGTCGGTTCTTCGTCCAGGAAGAGAACATGCTCGAGCTCAACGCAGCGATGCTGACGCCCGAGAAAGTGCTCAGGTATGGGCTCAGCTTACAGGCTACACTATTCCGATCTGCTTGAGCCTTCGACGTTGATTTAAGTCACCTGGTTTCAGTGCCTCAGGCCACGTGGCCAACTTCACACAACACACGGTGCGCTGCAAGAAGACCGGCGACTTCCTGCGCGCGGACAGTCTCCTGCGCGACTACTGCACGGAGCGCCTCAAGGACACAGCCAACGCACCGCTCCTCGAGGAGCAGCAGGAGCTCAAGCATGCGCTGCGTACGCTCCCGACGCTCAGCATGCAGACGGTGTACGCGTTGCTCAAGAGGTGGAAGGTCCGCTCGCCGGGTACAAAGAAGAGCGTGCGCGAGCCGGCCGAGATCAGTGGTCTGGTGGAGGCGCAGATTGCTCCCGCCCGCAGCACCGGCAGCGCCTTCCTGCGCCCGGAGGGCACGCACAACGCGGTCGTTCACTTCAAGCGTCTTCTCGAGTATAACCAGGTAACTGGAGCTTTAACGAGAGATCACTGTAATGATAGTGACGTCGATTAGCGCACTGCTTTTCAGAACCACGTGCCATTCGGCGTTGCTCAGGTGGGCACAATGTTCTACAATGCAGTGCCGGCGGCGCAGCGCGACGGCTTTCTGAACACGCGCGAGTTCTGCGTCTTCGAGATCAACCACTTCGACGCACCCGACAGCTCGTGCAGCAAGCTCAAGCCGCACAAGGGACACAACTTGACGCTCTACACGCGTGAGCAGCAGGAGAAGGGTCTCGAGGCGAAGCGCCGCACGCTGCAGGACTGCATTGGCAAGGAGATCAAGAACGAGACCATGCTCTACTACATGGCCCGCTGCTCCACGTACTTCAAGGTTCGGGACACCTATGCTCGATTTACTCACATTCGACACCTTTAGAAGATCGGCATTGACATCACTCGAGTGCGCTACCGCCAACTTTTGCTTGCGGGGCTGCCGCACTACGCTAAGGTAGGGGCATTGCTGCTGACTTGCTTATGAACGCCCATGTTCTTCAGGACGCTTGGGACGTGGAAGTCCACATGTCCAACGGATGGACGAAGATGGTGAGCATCGTCGATCGTGGAACCTACGACGCCGAGGCGCACTCGCTCGGCAGTGGAACGCGCCTTGTGGCGGACGTGAAGCTGGAGAGCCCGACCAGCGTGAACATCATCGAGCTGCAACCGGTCATGGAGAAGATCGAGAAGCACTACAAGGCTCTCAAGAAGCCGGTAAGCAGCTTCTCCGGTATACAATGCGATACATGCTTGCACAATCATTGATGTGCGTTCTTAGATCTGTGCCGAGCTGAAGGAATACACTGGCGCCAAGGCCGAGGCCGCCGAGAAGAGCCTCAATGAGGAGAAGTACGCTTTCGAGTAAATACTGGGCGAAATGGATAACGTGTTTAGCAAGCTCAAGCTGCAGATCGCGGGCGAGAAGGTGAAGCTCACTCCCGAGATGGTCGTTGTGCGCAAGAGCACAAAGCACCTGGACCGCCAAGAGATCACTCCGGCCATCGTACAGTTGTCGTTCTTCGTCCCGCGACTGATGCACGCAATCGTCGAGCATGCGTTCCGCGACCTGGGCAGTCGCCTGGTAAGCGTGCAGCTGAAATGCGCGATTCCAAAGCCCGAAACAAATGCGAATTCAACAGTGAAGCAGAAAAACAGAAGCGAATCCTAACCCGAATTTTCGTGAAAAGCACCAGACAAATTCGAAGTTTCTTGGACCGAATCCGAATGACAAAGCAAAAAATGTACCGAATTTCCGAGGCCGAAGTTCGGTCCCATCACTGCTAGTTCTCAGAATTTCGTTGTTCCCTTCACTATCATGACCTTTCAGATGCTGGAGCTGCGACCATACATCGCTCCTTACCACTGCCTCATCATTCCGAAAAGCGGCCTCCACACTTTTGTGACTACGGCCGAGAAGATGCACAAGAGCATGCTCTGGAAAGGCATCCGCAGCCGCCTGGTAAGCCTCCGATTCAGGCTCACTTCACCAGGATTTGTTCCTTTAGGGCACGGGCACTGAGATGTTGAGCACGCTCACGAATCAGGTGGGCTAAGCAGTGCGCCCTTTTGTTGAATGCATTCTTTAGGCGGATGAAACCGGCACGCCCTACACCATTGTCATCGGCATGCAGAGCTTGGTGAGGAACAGCATGCGCCTGGTCAAGCTGCGCCACAATCTGCACGATGTTACCGTCCACATTGAGGTGAGCTTTGCCGGACGTTCGCGGTATGATAAGAGGGTCCTCCGTGTTTAGCTCAAGGACGCCGTGAACGTCCTCGCGGACCTGATTGGCAACAAGGATCCGGATAAGGTGTGGAGCGAACTCGCGTTCAAATTCCCTCGCGTGGAGGTACGGGACTTGTTTATACGCACGAAGGCAGTGTTATTTGCTATTTGCCTTTTTAGGTGCCGGAAGACCCGGAAGTCGGTGAGCTGAACGAGGCGGGCGCTGACAGCGACGAGTGACCGACCACGTTGAATCCGCGGTTTTACTTCTGCCCTTATGTTTGCTGCTGTTATTTGTTGGAACTCGCCCCACGTCCGGTCTTCCTCTATGCGTTGCTTGTAGTCCTCTGTCCCCTAGCCCAGGCCGTCTAAAGTTAGTTCCATTTATGTAAAGTCAGGAAGTCCCAGTAAATGTCCCATACAAGCTGTCTCTTGCCAAATACACCCAGTCGTTGCCAACCGGAATAAATGCTTGTTTTTGCGGAGGTAACGAGAACATTTCAGACTGCCTTTCCAAGGGGCACTGCCCCTAAAGCTGTAAAACGCCACTGGATAGAGGTCAAAGTCTCATTGAAAACCTTCTGAATATTGGGGAAAAATCGTCGGAATTGCCGCGAGAAAACTCCTCGTTTCTCAAGCCGGAAGCCATGCCTTGTAGTGTTGGTGGGCTCAAACAAGTAAGCGAAAAGACGTAATGCGCGACCCCTCTGCTGCTTAGTCGGAGCTTCGGTTGTGCCGTTTTTTAGTAAGAATCTCCGTCTCCTCTGCGCTTCCAGCGGCTGACACAAACACGACAGCGAATTGTGGCCAGGAACATGCAGAGAAAATCGAGAAATAGGACCGGAATACGGGCGTTTTGTCGGAAATCGGTACTGGACGCAAAAAGAAACAGTCGGAACTCGGAATCCGAATTCGGAATTCGGAGGCATCTCTCTCACGTCTCAACGATCGATCTCGCACCGGCACATGCGACAAGCTCCGGGATGGCCACGATTTCAGGAAGCGCTAGGGGAAATAAACACCACTGCACTAAGTGCCTGTACCGAGTTAAATCCTACGAGGCCTTTCATGCGCAGTAAATGTTTATGCGAGAACGAATGGCACTTTTGACGTAGGCACATTGTGGACTCGAAACGCACAATGAATGCGAGACAGACTTCCTCGTAGAGACCGCAATATGAGTCATGGATTACCGAATGTGAGAAAGACACTAGTCGGACTACGAAAGCAAAATCACACTAATTGCCTTTCCTGAGTGACCGGATCAGATCGCAGGTTAGCTCGTAGAAGAGGAAAGAGAATCCGGAGTTGGCGGCAGCCTTGATCAAGCTTGGTGCGAGCCCTTTGTACAGACCTAAAATGGACGAAAAATACGTTTGAGAGCGGACAACAAATGCATACCTAGTAAGCTTTCCCGCCTAGCGATCCTGAGGATCGTCCGAATCATTCCCTTGTAGTGAGACGTCTTGCCGAAGCCGCGGCGTATGTTAGCGTTCACCTAAAGCGGAACATTGATGCTGCTGAAAGTTTGCGGATGTGCGTGCCGGCGAAGGCGGGGCAGAAGTTCGG
Organism: Aphelenchus avenae; assembly: GCA_020875895.1. NCBI lineage: Eukaryota > Metazoa > Nematoda > Chromadorea > Rhabditida > Aphelenchidae > Aphelenchus > Aphelenchus avenae. The sequence goes on along the minus strand of JNEY01000032.1, from coordinate 167,566 downwards.
ATTCGAAACCTTCGGAAATCCGGGTTTGTGGCTTCCGGATTGGGTTCCGAATTCTTCCAAAAACGGAATTTTTGAAAGATCGAAATCCGGTCTTGTTCGGAAGTACGTATTTGCTTAGAGCGTATTTAGCCTTCGGATCGGGTGTCGTTTTCGGATCACCCATCACTAGTGCGGAGCTGCTCACCTGTAACCGGTGCCGCACGAGGTCGAGCGGATAGAGCAGTGTCTTCGCAAACGTTCCCGCTAGGGCTCCGCAAACAAACGCACCACTTGATTCTAAATTAGGTCATTTACCCATGTAGTTTTCATGCACGCAGTGTACCCTGCTCGTTGACGTATTTCGTCCATAGCCGCGAGAGGAAGTTGTAGCACGTGAACTGCAGACCCGTATAGGGGGCGATTTGCGCCAGGGAGGGCACGATGCCGCGGAAGAAGCCAGGGACCTTCTCCGTTCGCCATATGACTCCTATTGCGTGAGTGGCGCTGCGGTAGACCTAAAATGGCAATAAATTACAGAAACATGGGCGAAAACACAGCGGTACTGCCACCGAAAACAAGCTGCTAACCTTGTGCTTGCCCTGTGCGACCAGTCTCGTCCGCAAGACGTCCATCGGCATCGCAGCGGTCATAGCCGTGCATCCGGCAACCGCGCCGCACGCGAAGTCGATGCTCTTCTTGTAGGGCGAAACCTCACTGAGCCGCGAGAGTTTGTTGCGGAGCATCTCGAACGTGGTGAACTGTACGAGGCCGTAGACCGCGGAAAGGCCTTGGGCAGGGACGTGACCTAAGTGAAACCCTTAGTTACGTGCATTTTCTGTAGACGATACCTTTCCAGAAGGCACCAGTTCCCTCCTCGCGGAACACGGTCCGGATGGACTGAATGATGCTGGTGTACTTGCCGCGTTTGTCGCCTCGAATCGGTTCTTCTTGGAGCTGAACACCACGCATTGGACCGTTGTGCACCACAATGCATTTTTGTAAGTTAAGTTTAGAAGTATCGAGCAGATTGTAACTACATTTTAAACGAAAACAGTATTAGTATCTTGGCAGATGCAGAAAATTATAGAACAAATCTTATTATTCTGTAGTTTGAACGCTCTTCATGTGCTAAAATTTCGTTACTTTATAAAGCAGTATTATTCACAGTTGTTCTTGATCGCTTTGCGACCACTTTTATGCTACATTTCAAGCTTACCTGGAAGCGAATTTTGAGCACATCGAGAGGTTGAATTAGCGCACGCGTGAATATTCCGCTGACGAGGCCGGCCCCACTATAATCGGCTGCGGAGAGTTCGCGTCCGTTGATGGGCTCGGGATTTAGTGGGCCAGCGATCATCTCGCCGCATTGGCCCTCTTCGTGACGAGCGGCGGCGATCTTTCCTCCAAGCGGCAGCAGCACAACGGAGACCGGCTCAGACGTGGGCTGCGAAGTGCTAGCGACGGACGGAAAGCGGTCCGGGAAGACCGTTGAGAGCGTACGCTGAGCGACCGTCGAGGCACTCAAGGCGGGCATTGGTCATTACAGTGAGAGCAGTTGAGTAAGTGAGAAATAACTCGTTCTCTGAGCGAATCTGGAAGGTACCTCGTACTAAGTGTAGCAAACATGTCAACACGGCTGCGAAACAAAACAACGTTCTAAAAGGTAGTCCATGAATTGCACGGAGTACCTTAGTCAGAAACACGAACCCAGCCAAAGCTGCAAACGAGAGTCAGCTGGACCCACACACCGGAAGTAACCCGCAGTAGGCAAGGTGTGTCTTAGAGGCCAACAGTGGTTACGTGCTTAAAAAGATGTTTCGTGTTCTAAGTAGGTAGATTGGGTGACTGGGACAGCGTTGTCATCGCAAGCTTGTCTTATTGGTAACCTAGTGCAGCCCTGGCACGAAGACCGTAGTTTTTGCGTATTGAGCGCATGGAAAGCGACAAATGAGTCGAGGTCAGGTTGATGCCGTATGCCACTAAGTGTTTAAAGGGTGTGCTTGCGGAATAGCTACTGACATCCTGGCGCATTGCTTAACGCCAAGCGGATGATACTGTCTCTACAAACGAGACGTTTGGCCGTGGACGCTGGAAAAAGTGGAACACCTAGTATGCCTAAATGTGTCATCCATCCAGCAGCCAGGTCTTCACCCGTTTGGGCATGGGAATTAATCAAGCAATTCAGTTTGTTTGATACCCTTTTGTTTAAAATACTACTTAAACAATCACAACTTTTGCGCTAGTCTTATACGAAGTTAGTGCGTACCAACACAAGTAGGGCGTAACGCGAGTTATGTAGAACTTGAACGAACTAAAAAACTTCTAGCGGGACGACGACCACATGGGCATCAACTAGAAGACAAACAGAGCAAATGAGACATGGCGCTATGGTGAGCCGTTCAATGACGCCAGCAAGGACGCTCATCCCAACGATCACCCGGTCTGCTTCCGCCAAACAAATGTCGGGAGGGCGCATGTTCCTTCAGCGAGCACAAAGAGCACTTCTCGGGTTCTCTGGAGCATTGGCTCGATCAAAGAACGACTTCAATTGCGTGCGAAAGCGCGCGTCACAAGGAAGCACGTGCTTGTCGCGCAAAAAAACTCATAGAGCTAGGTGGAAGGTAGACTTAGTCGCACCCCCTCCCGAGACGTGACGTCCATCCCGTGACGTGAACCGTCAATAATATGTCACGTCACGGACGAATAAATCTAGCGGGAAGCATAATTTTACAAGTGGAAAATCTCTCTGGGCGCAGCTCTTTCGCTCTGGTCTTTCTGAAACCTACACATCAGCAAGACTACCTTAAGGGCAATGCATCAAATGTATGTGCTTAACATGATCCTTCGCAAGCTCGGCGTTTGACCGACGACAACCATGATGGTTGATGCCTAAATAGGATGCAAAAGGTGTCAATGCTTCTGCGCATGACGCTCGCTATCAAAGGCTTCCGAAATACTTTCCCGGCACCTTCTGTAGAGAATGCACCGATACTTTGCATATTGTGTTCGTCAACGTTTGTATTTATTCTGGCTATGTACATCAAATAAGTGGGGCCCGACGTATATGGTGTCAATGCCTGGTTTGATCAGTCAGCGTTAAGACGGAGTGCTGCCTGAGTGGCCTGGTGAATTTGCTGCCGAACGTGGTGAATACTGCACAGCTTCTTCGCCAGTATAATGTGCTCTTCTCTAGGCTTCCACGTGGTGTAATTGTCGCAGCTAAAAAGTAGACTGACGGAGATGTAGAAGTCCGCCAATAGGGACCGCGGCCGACTCACCTGAAGGTGAGTCGGCCGCATACTTGGTACCCCATGGTTCGACAAAATATTCGAAAATTTCGATAAATAATTAAACGTAATCCGAACACTTAAACATGCTCTTAAAATCATTTTAGAGATTTGGTACAGATCTTGTTACTAACGGAGGCGAGTCACTACAATGTGTGGGTCACCATTAAGGGATTCAATGTAACGAGAACCATACGCTTGATGCAAGGCCAACAGGCCAAGCGTGTAGGCCGACATAAGGTTGTTCGTAGTCGCCGAATCTCCAGAAAGCGAAACAGACGGCGGAAGGAGAATATAGGGAATGGAAAGCTGTGGCGGAAGCGTTTCCCCAACGAGTGTCCACTCCGTCGGCAGTGATACGCTAGGATCGGGAAATTAATTTCAGCATTCCGATACACAAATATTACTTGGTGTGCGTTGCCTTGTCCTCTGTGCCTTCCAGGATCACAACCTTTAGCATCCAATCCTGGGTCACGCAGATTACAATGGGGTAGTTCAAGGGGCTCTCCTCGAAGGGTGTTCCGTCCTTGTTCCTCCATCGTTCCCGCACTTGCGTTTCCAGCATCGAGTACGTCCAGGACCCGTCTTTAATTGGCGCATCCAAGAGGATTAGCATCGCGCCGCTTCTGTGTACCTGGAATTCGCGCACGATCGACATAAGTCCCTAACGCTTACCGAAGCACGAGCGTTGGTTGCATACCAGAAATTGTTCTCTACCGGAAACCATTCCTCGAAGAACCAGTCGACAGCCATATCGAACTCAATGCCAATTGCCCTGGCGGCGGACATCGCAGCCGCGACGAAGCTCTCGTCTGGCTGCTCCTCCGTCCTCTGTTCCAGCGACATGCCTGCCTTGAGTTCGCCGGAAATCTGCCGTACGCGTTTGAGTAGGTCCTCTCTAAAACATTCATGCGACTGATGGCGAGCCTAACATAAACTAACAAAGCAGGGCCGCATGAAGGATTCCGGGATAGGGGGGGGGTGTGGGTCGGGGACAGCGGGTGGACTCCTAAAATGGGTCAAAAGGGGTCAAAATGGCCTCAAATAATTAAAATAACGCTTAAAATGGCCGACTTGAACAAAGATGCCGAAGTCGGGACTTACTTCTGTGCCGTTGGGTACTTGAGCTTCGGATCGAGGCCCGGCAGAACTGTGCTCCAGTAAACCGCATCCACAACCTCGACCGTGGCCTCGTACACGTGTTGCACGTCGTGTTTCAGCTGGAGCTCGTTACGGGGTTTGATGTTTATTCCTTTTTGCATCAAGCTTTCAACCGTGCTTTCGGACTTTTGTTCCACCACTTCTCTGTAGCAATGCGCAAAGGCCAGGCCAGCGGAAGTGAGCTTCATGTCGTCATCTTCATAGGTACACTGAAGTAACGTAACGTTCAGATTGAACGTTTTTCTGGAAAGCGCAATTCACGTTTGCAGACACTCAGCGTTGCGAGCTTACGCTTCCGGCGCACGCAGACTGAGTTCCCCGTTTCCAATAACGGCAACGCATCCCACACCGCAGGCCTCGGCAGTTGCTTGCTCTACTCTAAAATGTCACATGCAAGTACACGAGAAGCATTTCCGTGGAAAAATACTTGCGGCAAGGTAGGTTTCGATAGCGCTTATCATGTCGCAGTATATGCAGAGACAGGGCGTCGGCGATTGTAAACGGTGCACGGATGCCTACGAAGGCTTCACTCGCATCGATTGTTAGGAGCTAAACTGCGGTACCGAACAAAAAAAAACATAATATGTAGAGTAAATTCAGCATTAGCCTCGTGTTTAAACACCTACCGGTGTCATGTTCTTCGAAGCCCATGCTGAGTCAGTAGTCGAAGTATCGTCAGTGAAGGTGCCTGGACCTCGCGGTGTCCAGCCGGGTTCCTGCCTCACCATTGTTGCCGCAACAATGTTGCGTATGCAGCTTAACGAAATATTAACGGACATAATAAGTTTAACTATTGCGAATGTCTTGGACCCACGATGTTATAATTCGTCCACGGTGTTATACTTATTCATGAAAGTTAAGTTGGTAATATTGTGTATCACGTTGGACTCTTATCCGTCCTTGCACTCTATAACGGTTTCTCTTAAGGCTCGGGGCTCGACATCGGTATTCGCCTTTTTGGACTCGGACCCGGTACTCGAACTCGTTGCAAAGACCGAGTGCAACGAGTCTTTTTTGATTGCTTTCTAGCGCTCGCCGTAGGCGACAAATTTCAGCGAAACTTTGACATTATTAGTGAAATTAAGCTCTGGTGGTGCCTAGCGGAGGTCCATTTCACCCAAATGAACATCATGTGTTCTTGAGAACTCTTTGTAAAAATGCTCTGCACAGGAAACCCTGCCGCTACGTCTTAGAGTCAGACTCCGACGCTAGTAACTCGGAACTTGCGGACTCGGAATCAGCTTTCAGACTCGGTGTTTTGACTCCGCTAGGGACCCGAGGGGCTTCAGCACTAGTTGCCCTCACGGGCGACTCAACGGATCGGAGCCGAAAAATCAGATTAGCAGCATACCTATGTTTAGGCTCCTTGATCGGCCCAGGAAAAAGACGTTCCTTGATCTCATACGGTTCGTTGGGTAAGGACTAGTACCGGACAAAATTACTGCCCATTTTTGCTTTGCAAAAACGCCAAGTGCTGCAGGGCACGTGAGTAGCTTCGTGTCCTCCGTGTACTCATGTCACGTGTGTAGTCGGGTTTCACGGACTAACTGGTTCAACATCGCTAATCTTGTATGGAAGTGATTTCTGAACGGAAGTGTGCATGGGCAAATTGGTCGCGCCACTATAACGTATTCAGTGCACCAAAATGCGACGTAATGGCATATCCCTAGGTTAAAACGCTTGCCAGATGGGATAACACTGGGGTAGTAAACAAGTAACGGAGTCTAAGAGTGGAAGGTTCCAGCCGTCAGTCAATATCTCATTGGAGCGCCGCTTCTGTTCCCCTGCCTCTCGAGAATTGGTCGTTGGCCGAACGCCTCATCTCAGAAAGCCGCCAGAGGCAAGTTATTTTCAGTGCCTTACCACTGCGGCATGGACGTTTTGCGCCTGCAAAGGAAATATGCCACAAAAATGTTCCATTCAAGGTACAAGGTAGAAAAAATTCGTGTCCTGTCTGCCGAGGAAAATCAGTGAGTCAAGTAAATTTCCTGCCTAGGCAATCAGGACAGTGAAACTATCGCTGCGCAGAATAGCGATAGGCGGGCCAAGTGCATTACGCAATCGATCAATGTTTTGCTGCCGTGTTTGCCAAGGGCACAGGACCTTTTCCTACCCGTCATAACCAACGCAGTTAAAGATTCCCTCCTTCGTCCAAAGTTCTAGTTCTAAGTGGGGAAACTTGTTGAAGGAAAACGCCTAATTGCTGCGTAAGCCGTCCGAAGTTCCTCGGTTACCACTCGTCTACCTTTTTGTGTTTGTTAGGTATTTACTTACCGTGAGTCTCTGTGATGTCTGATCCGTCTCTTCTGGTCGTACGCGCATGGCATGCACTAGGCATGGACACGTGCCTGCCATGCATGATAAGACTGTAAGAATCCGAGCACGTACCCGAATTCGTGAGTACCATTGTCCCATAAATACGGACAGATGATTTACTTTGAAAAATTCTGCACACTGCGAGCTTCTGCATGAGTTGCCCAACTCGTATCCAGGACAATGCGCATTATGCCTACAGCATGCCGTGATGCATGTACCGTCATAGAAATGTTATTACGCCTAGATCCGGGTCAGAGGATTTCAATTTTAATCTCTGTACACTGAATGCTTTTACATGCATTACTGCAATACCGTCACCCGGTCTGCGTCCGCCAAACTAATGTCGGAAGAGCACATGTCCACAACGCGCACAAAGAGCACCCTTCGGGTTCCCTGGAACTACGCTCTATAAGAGAACGACTCCAACTGCGCGCGGAATTGCGCCACATGGACGCACGTGCGTCCGCGCAAACCTCATGAAGACAAAAATTTCAGAGGCAACAGTGTGCTCTGAAAGAACACTAATATCGACGAACAAGGCAAGCTTCTTTCACTGTGCTGTTTCTATCCAACTCAATGCAGGTCAAGAGAAGTTCTCAAGGTCGCTTAGTTCACATGTATTGGCTTGCCAAAACATGACGCACGTACTGATCCGTGCCTTTTCTCTTAACACTCGCGCAATCTCACTGACAACACACAGCTTGGAGTTCGACAAACGACCATCACGATGACTAGTGTCTTGAGGGCATGCTGCCGGTTTTAATGTTTCTGTGCATGACGCTCGCTATCAACGACTACCAAAACACTTTCCTGGCACATTTTGTCGGTAACATGCCGATATCATGCAAATAGCGTTCGGCAGTATGATTTTTATTTTGGGCAATGTATACCAAATACATGGTACAGTCAGTCTACGACGACAATGCCTGATGTGATTATTCAGCGTTACGACCAACTGCTGCGTGAGCGGCCTGGTGGGTTTCTTGCCGAACGTGGTGAATGGTGCACAGCTTCTTCACCTGCACCATGTGCTCTTTTGTGGGCTTCCACGCGGTGTAATTTGCGCAACTAAAAGATGACTGACTACTTTATGTTCATGAAATGAGCTAATGAAGAACATACGCTCCCTGCAAGACTAACACGCCAAGCGTGTAGGCCGCCATGAGCTTGTTGGTGACCGCTGAATCTCGAGAAGGCGAAATGGACAGCAGACCCGGAACGGTAAACTGTGGCGACAGCGCTTCGCCTTCAAGTGGCCAGTTCGTCGGGAATGCGACTCTAAGGCCGGGAACGATTTTTTGCTGTTCGCCGTTAACCGTTACCTTGTGTGCGTTGCCTTGTCCTCTGTGCCCTCTAGAATGACGACCTTTAACGTCCAGTTCTCCATTACGTGGACAATAATGGGATAGTTCAGCGGGCTTTCCTCGAAGGGTCTCCGGTCCAGATTCTTCCATCGTTCCCGCACTTGCTTCTCCAGTATCGAATACGTCCAGGATCCGTTCTTAATTGGTGCGTCCAAGAGGATCATAATGGCACCGCTTCCGTGTACCTGAACCTCGCGCACGATGAGGCATAACCCAGCCGTCATGCTTACTTGAAGACGAGCGTTGATTGCCTTCCAGAAATTGTTCTGTAGAGGAAACCATTCCTCAAAGAACCAGTCGACAACCTTATCGAACTCAACGCCGATTGCCCTGGCGGCTGAAATGGAACTGTTCACGAAGTTCTCGTCGGACGCAACCGCATCTGCGACGACGTTCTCGTCTGGTTGCTCCTCCGGGCTGCGTTCCACTGTCGTGTCAAACTTCAGTTCAAGGGAAATCTCTTGGACACGCGCGAGTAGGTCCTCTCTAAATGCTCGTGAATTCTGGCCTATGGCAAGCATAAATTACTTCTGTGCCGTCGGGTATTTAAGCTTCACGTCGTGACCCGTTAGGACTGCGCTCCAGTATACCTCATCGCCAACCTCCACCGTGGCCTCGTACACGTGCTGCACGTCGTGTGTCATCTGCTTCTCTGTGCGGAGTCCGATTTTTATTCCCCTGTCTCGCATGGTATAAACCGTCCTTTGGGCTTTTTGTCGCACAACTTCCATGTAGCAATACGCATAAGCCAAGCCTGCGGAAGATAGCTTCATGTTGTCATTCGTGTAGGAGTGTTGGAGTACGGCCTGATTAAGATTGAACGTTTCTCTAAAAAGGCATCATTCTCTGAGGATCTCCGGTGGGCGAAACACTGGTAGACGCTCAACGTGGATAACTTACGCTTCCTGCGCAGGCAGACTGAGTTCTCCATTTCCGATAACTGCAGTACACTCCGCATCGCAGGCCTCGGTGGTTGCGTGTTCCACTCTAGAGTGTCCCAGAGAGTTCGCACGTAATTCGTTATTTCCTTTAAAAAAATGCTTACTTGCGACAAGGCAGGTTCCGGTAGCGACGATCCTGCCGCAGTATGTGCAGGGCCAGGGCGTCGGCGATTGTAAAAGGTGTGCGCATGCCTACGAAGGCTGCACGCGCATCTATTCTTGCAAGCTAAAGAATGGTGCTGAAGAAACAAGTGTTTAGTAGCTAAGCATCGTTGGCGACCAATTTACCGCACTGCATCCACAATTCTGTATCGCAGAGGTCGTTGAATATAGCTTCGCTAGCTGTCAAGCTAACTATACGCAACACCTCAACGTATTAGCATCGTGTTTGCACGCTTACCGGTGTCATGCTCCTGGAAGCGCAGTCTGAGTCCGTAGTCGAACTATCGTCGGTATAAGTACCGGGACCTCGCTGTGTCCAACCGGGTTCCTGCTTCACCATTTTTCGTTACGAAGCTTAAAGCGCCATTTGCGAGGTAAAACAAATATGGCTGGGACCGTACATTTCGGACACGCAATCCAAAGTGTCTGGCAAGGCGAAAGTACTGCTTTATACTTAGGTTAAAGGTCATTATGTCTATATTGGCGCTCACAGGGATGGTACGATGCTAGGATTGGGGCGCAGTCGTTAATATGCGTCTAGTTCCCCCAAAAGAACCTGAACAATAAAGGTGCTAAGCCTCGTCGTGTACTTTGGTTAGGATCGACCCATATTGGATATTTGTTGGCTTTGCAACAGCGACGTCCGAGAAAGCGGAACACAAAATGAGTTCCTTTATGGGATCACTACAGTTGTCACGCGCGCAACCGGTTTTTATGGGCCAGCTCTTAGGGTGTCGTTGGTAAGAAGAGAGTTGCTGAATGTGAAGACAATAGTGAAAAGTGGCAAGGGTGATTTTGCCACCTGCAACGTACTTAATTGCCCGAAATACCATCCATCTGTATGAAGAAAACAGCAGCGGTAGTCGCTCCCCGCATGGGATACGGCTGGAGCAGTAAACAAGCCGCCGAGTCAAAATGTGCTAGGACTATCGCCGGCAGTCAATACTCCAGTAAGGCGCCACTTCCGATTCGTGGCCTGCTGAGGAATGCTCTTTGGTCGAACGCCTCATGTCTGGAACAGGGCTGGGGATTTGGATTTGGATTTGGATTTGGAAATTTGGAAATTTGGTCGTTTTGCTTTGGATTTGGATTTGGATTTGGTTTTCGAAANTTTCCTCCAAGCGGCAGCAGCACAATGGAGACAGGCTCAGACGTCGGCTGAGAAGTGCTAGCGACGGACGGGAAGCGGTCTGGGAAAACCGTTGAGAGCGTACGCTGAGCGACCGACGAGGCGCTCAAGGCGGGCATTGGTCGTAAAGTAAGAGGAGTTGAGTAAGTGAGCAATAAGTCGTTCACTGAGCGATTCTGGAAGGTATCTCGTACTAAGTGTAGCAAACATGTCAACATAGCTGCAAATCAAAACAACGCGATAAAAGGTAGTCGATAAATTAGACGGAGCACAGGGGCCGAAAACGCGCAACCTGACACGGCTGCAAACTAGGGCCTTGTGGGTCCTAGTTTGCAGAAGTAGAGAAGTAGTAGAAGTTAGAAGTAGAAAACTCGTGGCAAGGTGCGCTTTAAAAAGTGGATTGTGCTAAAATTTTTAAAAGGATGTTTAATTTTCATATTTGGTATGACGGATGACTATGAATAGCATAAACTTTGCGCGGTAGACATACTGATAATCTAGCGCTACCTAGCCCATCACGAAACCTGTAGTTTCCAAGCATTTGTTAGGCTTGGGATCTCGTACAACTAGCATCTTAGTCACGAGCGCTCAGAACAAAGCTTCACATTTCAATCGGGATCAGGAGCGGTTAGCCTGCTTACTCCACTGCCTTTTTGCCGGTTGGCCTCAAGGGTGCTTACTAAAAGAGGTGCTTGCGGAGTGAGCCAGTAACGTGTTCACTCGTTGTTGAACGCGATGCAAACGACACTGTCTCTACTGTCGAGTCGTTCGATAGTGGTCGCAGAAACTATCGGAATACTAAGTTCGTGTAACAGTGCCATGGCGCAAAACCTCTGCCAAATAAGTTTCTTCCAGTTGGCACATGATAACTATAAGCAACCCAGCTTGTGCGCGATAGCTGATTCAGAATTTGGTTTAAACGACCGTCGCTCGGAGCCAGGCAGGTACGAAAAAGTTGGGTGCCCCAATGGGAGTCTGCAAAGTGCTTACTGGTAGAATTCAAGTGGGCAAACAACTTAATGGATTGTAGGCTGAGTGACTATATGGGCATCAAGTAGAAGAAAATCCGAGAAAGCGAGCCATGGCACTAGAGTCAGACGTTCATTGACGCCTGCAAGGTCGCCCATTCCAGCGATCACCCGGTCTGCGTCCGCCAAACAAATGTCGGAAGAGCACATGTCCACAGCGCGCACAAAGAGCACCCTTCGGGTTCTCTGGAGCTGCGTCCGATCAAAGAACGACTCCAATTGCGTGCGGATGTGCGCGTGACAAGGAAGCACGTGCGACCTCCAAGGGCTCGTAGAAACAACAGTTTCTGAGACAAGAATGTGCGATTTTAAGTATCGAAACTTTTAAGGCCGCCTTTTCAAATGAACTGGCTTGCCAAAAACATGACCGCCTAAGAATCCATGCGTTATCTCTTAGAACTCGCGCATTCTCAATGACAAGTCTCAGCTTGGAGTTCGACACACAACCAACACGATGGCTTAACGGCGTCCTGCCGGTCTCAATGCTTCCGCGCATGCCGCTCGTTACAAGATACATGCTACCTAAATATTTTGGCGCCCTTTGTCGGGGATGCGCGGGTACTTTGCGAATTTGGTTCGGCAGTATGCATGTTTATTCTGGGTACTGTATATTAGGTTAATACGTGGAATAGTCCGTGTATGGTGACAATGGCTGATGAAGTTAGTCAGTGTTGCGACTGAGTGCTGCCTGAGAGGCCTGGTGGATTTGCTGCCGAACGTTGTGCACATTGCACAGCTTGTACACCTGCACCATGTGCTCTTCTCTAGGCTCCCACGCGATGTAATTTGGGCAGCTAAAACATGACCGGCTTGTGCGCCTGCACTGAATGAGATGAATGATGAATAGTGAAAAATATACGCTCGATGTAAGAGTTCCACGCCAAGCGTGTAGGCCGCCATGACCTTGCTGGTAAGCGCAGAATCGCGAGAGGGCGTAATAGACAGCAAGCCGGGAACGGTAAGTTGTGGCGACAGCGTTTCCCCTTCGAGTGGCCAGTCCGCCGGAAAGGATACTCTAAAACGGGGACGTAATTGCAGTTTTCGATGTTAGCCGTTACTCAGTGTGCGTAGCCTTGTCCTTTGTACCGTCAAGAATGACGACCTTAAGCATCCAGTCCTCAGTGACATGGATAACAATGGGGTGGTTGAGTGGGCTCTCCTCGAAGGGTGTCCGGTTCAGGTTCTTCCATCGTTCCCGCACTTGCTTCTCCAGTATCGGATACGTCCAGGACCCGTTCTTAACCGGCGCATCCAAGAGGATCATGATGGCGCCGCTTGCATGAACCTGAATCGGCTCGAGGCGTCATCATTAATCCTTAAGCAACGTGTGCTAATTGCATATTGGCTGGCGGGGCACTTCAAGGTTGTCTAAGGGAGTGGGGTAAAAAGGCTGGTTACAACCAGCTAAGACTATGCCGGACACTTAAACCATTTAAAAATAACTCAAGTGCCCCCCTCACGCATATGCTACTGCCCCAACATGTCACTAGTACCGGGTAACGCTTACCAGAAGACGAGCGTTTATCGCCTTCCAGAAATTGTTCTGTAGCGGAAACCACTCGTCGAAGAACCAGCCGACAACCTTATCGAACTCAGCGCCGATTGCCCTGGCGGCTGCCACCGCACTGGCTACGAAGTTGTCGTCGGCTGCCACCGCAGCGTTGACGGAGTTCTCGTCTTGCTGCTCCTCCGTCCTCTGTTCCAGCGACATGCCTGCCTTGAGTTCGCGGGAAATCTGTTGGACGCGTGCGAGTAGGTCCTCCCTAAAGGTTTCGTAAATTTACTAGATCCTTGGGGAAACTTAAAGCCAACTAACAAAGGCGATTGATGTCAAGACTCACTTCTGTGACGTTGGGTACCTGAGCTTCGAGTCAAGGGCTTTTAGAACTGTGCTCCAGTAGACCGCATCCACGACCTCAACCGTAGCCTCGTAGACGTGCTGCACGTCGTGGGTCATCTGCTTCTCGGTGCGAGGTCCGATTTTTATTCCTCTTTGTCGCATGCTCTCCGCCGTACTTTCTGCCCTTTGCCGCACAACTTCCGTGTAGCAATATGCAAAGGCCGATCCAGCGGAAGTAAGCTTCATGTCATCGTCTCTGTAAGAATGCTGAAGAACGGCCTGATTCAGATTGAAGGTCTCCCTAAAAAGCGAAGTTCTCTGTCGGCGGTCGGCATTGGACGTTCGCGTAAAAAAACTTACGCTTCCCGCGCGGGCAGACTGAGTTCGCCATTTCCAATTACCGCAACACATCCCGCATCGCAGGTCTCGGTGGTTGCTTGCTCTACTCTAAATCTCACATAAGGCTTTCCGTGGGATAATGCTCACTTGTGACAAGGAAGGTTTCGATAGCGCCTATCCTGACGCAGAATATGTAGGGCCAAGGCGTCCGCGATTGTAAACGGTGCGCGTATGCCCACAAAGGCTTCGCTCGCATCGATTGTTGAGAGCTAAAGACGCGGTGATCAAGGAAGAAGAAACTTAGCAAACTTAGTGTTACGCGTATTACAAAGCATACCGGGGTCATGTTCCTAGAAGCCCATGCAGAGTCAGTAGTAGAACTGTCGTCGGTATAGGTACCGGGACCTCGCTGTGTCCAGCCAGCTTCCTGCTTCACCATTGCTGCGTATGAAGCTTAAAGAAATAGTTGAAGTGCGTCCCTAAACATCAAGCTGGACAAAGAAATTCTTCCAGTGATGTCTAGTTCGGACCCGCGATGAAATGCAACGTTTCCTCCACGACAAAGGTTCGTTTTGTACTAAGTCTGAAAGTTGTGTCAATCCGAAGGTGTTATTGGTGAAAAAAGTTGTCAGTTTTTAGCACAATAGTGAGTCTTATTTGGCCGTCGGTCCGGGCCATGGCCCTTAACAATCGCCCTGGGAGGAGGGGCCGATCCACACCAAAAAATGATCTTCCAAATACGGCCACTTCGCGGCGGCAATTGGAGGATTCACGACACGTTTAGCCGCCTCGAATGTAAAGTGGAGAAAGCAGTTGCCAAACCTCGGTCTGATACTTTTGATTAGGACGAATCTTCATCGGGGTATTTTAGTTTTGCAGCCGCAACGTAAAATGTTGCGAGTCACAACATGCGTAACCTTTACCCTCGCTGCAGTCAAGTCATGCGCACAACCGGTTTTTATGGACCATTTGTTGGGGTATTCTTGGTCGGAGGAGAATTGCTGAATACGAAGAGAATTGTGCAAGCGGCAAAGTTATTTTTCCACTAGCAACATATCCTCCATCCATATAGCGAAAACAGCAACGTTAGTCTCTTCCCGGATGATGGCCACTGGAGTAGTAAACAAGCAATGGAGTCGAAGTGTGGAAGGGTCTCGCCGGATGTCAATACTTCATCCGGGCGCCGCTTCCGTTCCGCTGCCTCCCGCGGCATGGTCTTTGGTCGAACGCTCATCTCAGCAAGCCACTTGGGCCACATTAAGTTGGCTGCCTTATTAATGTGGTACGGATATTTTGCGCCTTTGTGTCGTTGTCGATTAGGGTTTCTGAAACAACACAACAAATGGCCTAATTGTGGACCTGCTAAAGAAGAGAGCAAGGCAGCAGTCGTCAATCTTATACCTTTTTCTCACCAGCTCCTTTTTACGAATGGTCGGTTGACCAATGATGACTTTCGATGATCAAATGACCTTCCATAAAAATACCCGCAAACGGCGACGACGCGGGTGAACACCCATCATTTTCCAGAATCCAGACGTCAGTTTTCAGCAACTGTTTACTTATTGACGGCGTTGCGTTTGTATGACACTTTGTGGTCTACCGAAGTCTACCGAATGTCGAGTTTTCTTGAGCCGTAGCAAATTTTGCCCGCCAGTATTCACGACACAGAGTAAACAATTTAGTCTTTATTCCTTCCAACGACACGCCTATGCACAATCGAAGGCACAAAAAATTCAGTCCTTTGGGACATTCGCACACTGGCCCTATCCTCTCGTCCAGTCGGCACTTGGCGCCGTTCTCGCACATGTTGTTGCATCGCTCGTAGATATCGCAGCGTTCGCCAGAGTAGCCCGGCTTGCACTTGCACTGCCACTCGCTTTCCGACTTCTCTTCGCAGTCCGACTCATTGAGGCAGTAGTCCTGGCAGGCATGAGGCTTCTGGCAGCGTTCGCCGTAGAAGCGGTTGCGGCACACGCATTCCGGCTTGCCATCAGCGGCAACGGTACAGATACCTGAAACAAGGGCGTTAAGTGGAAGGGATCTCTACGGTGTTTTTTGCCGCTTAGTACTGACCTCCGTTCAAGCAATACCCTCGGTTCTGTCGGCAGAAGTCGAGCTCGCATCGCTCTCCTTTGTAGCCAACGGGGCACTTGCATTCAATACCATTTGTCTCGCTGCTGTTTCGCAGGCATTCACCACCGTTTAGGCAGAAGTCTAAAACGAAAACTGCAATCGTTTGTTAAAACTTCTTAGGCTTACTCTTGCACATGTCCCTTTCACACTCCTTGCCGGAGAATCCCGTAGGACACTCGCACGTTACACGGTCCTTGCAGTATCCACCGTTCCGGCAGACAACGAAGTCCTTGCTGTGCAGGTGGAAGCAATTCTCGCATCGACGGCCTAGACGAGACATTAGCTGGTTTCACTTTGAGTGTTCCCCACCTTGGTAGTACTCCGGGCACTTGCAGAACGGCCGACCGTCCGTCGACTCGAAGCATTCGCCGCCGTTGTGGCAGAAGTCCTTGCATCCGTCAGTCTTGTTCGCGCAGTCCGGTCCGCTCCATCCTTCGTCACAGGTGCATGCGGGCTTTCCGTGGGCGTCGACGCGGCACGAGCCATGCGCACCGCAGAGTCCCGTGCATTTGTAGCGTTCGCAACGAGAGCCGCTGTACTCGGGCGGGCAGCTAAAGAACGTCCTCGGATTTTCGGCAGTAAGGGAAATGACATAGGGGAAGTTTGAGGGAGAACTAAGCCATAAAACACTACCTTAAGCAGCAACATCAGGAGTTTAAAAGGTCAAGGGGTAATTTTTGAAAAAATTAAGTTTCCCGACTTTGGCCGAAACATGAGGGTCGCCTGCGGATTTCGAAAAATAACTGAACTTGTGGCTATTGTTACGTATCTAAAGTTGGTCCTCTGAATACTCCCTGCTCTTCCTAATTCCTTTATAGCGCGAAAGATCCACATTTTTCATGAAATAAAACAGTCTTTGCGGGGCTAAACAAACCTGCACACGACGCTGGTGGACCTGCTAGCGGCCTCGTACCGTAGCAGGCACGTGCCGTTGTTCAAGCATGCGTGGTGGCACGGGTTGTGCTCGCACTGATCGCCACCGATGCCCGCTGGGCAGATGCACTTCGAGGGAAACTCGCATATGCCACCGTTCAGGCAACGTTTTGAGCCGCAAGCCACTTGTTCTCGACCAAAGAGCACACGAACTTGCGTACACGTCTTGCCGTCGAAGAAGGTTCCCTCCGGGCAGATGCACTTTGGGGTTTGCCCGACGAGAATGCATGGTTGTTGGCCGCATACACTCTTCGTCAGATTGGCGCAGGGGTTACCCTCCACAGCGGCTAAATTGTCAAACGGTTTAGTGAGGCGAACTCTCAAAAGTGTACCATATCGCTTCACAGAATGGACGAGCTTTATCTTAGCTTCGGGGTAGGTCACCAACAGCCGCTTTACTGGCGTCTCGCCGATCACTCGACCGAACTTGTGCGTCTTCCAAACGGTGCCATTCGGCTGGCCAACGACGTAAACGTTGTCTTCGAAGATATCGATGGCAGAAGGCCGGTCGTGGAAGATTCCGCCTGAAATCAGCATCAAACCGAGTGATAATGGCTTAGTGGCATTAGGCGTCCGTTTCTTGTCCACAAGCGTACGCCTTACCCTGATATCCGTACTTTCGCACAACCCTCCGATACCGGCCGTCCAACCCCGCGGACTCGATCGTTCCCTTCTGCGCATCCGTCCAGTATACTCGTTTGTTCGGTTCGTCGACCACAAGAGAGCTGGGCTCATAAACGTTCTCAAGGGAAAATGTCGCTCGATTGCTTCCGTCGAGGTCCGCGTATTCGACGGCAGGATGGGGTCGCTGGACGGACCAGTAGAGCTTGCTGAAAGTAGACGGCAATGACGTTAACGTTTACTTGCTGTGCGTACCCAGCCCTTGGGGAAACAGCGATCGACGTGACGTGATGAAGGTTGCCGATTGCGATCTCGACAAAGTTGGTGACGTTGCGAAGGCTGGACACCCGAATGGCCATGTCCGCATTGATGCTAAACAGGTCACCGTTGAAAGCCGATGTCCTCAGCAGCGAACAAACCTGTGCACTCCGTGGACCTTCCTACGAATGGTGTAGAGGTTCTTGTTCACCCAGTCCACGGCCAAGCTTGCGCTAAGGTTGTCTTCCTACAAATGAAACACCCGTCTCTGCCTTCAAGTGGTCCTGCAGGTACCCAGTAGACTGATGAACGCCCTCGTCGAGGCTTGGGAGAGGTCTTGGCGTCAAGCATTTCCTCGACGCTCCCGACGTGAACTTCGTAGTCGTTCTAGAACGATCATATGTCGTGCGCAACGTGAGAACCGCTAGCATACCGCGTCGATCCAGTAGAATGTAGCATTCTTTCCGTCGTGCGACACATAGTCAAAGGTTGGGATGTTCTTCTCGACAGTCACAATGTCCAGCGTTTTGACGCCTGGCCGACTTCGGAACTGCCGTGTGAGGATGCCGTCGAGCACGATCACTCGAGTCAGCTCAGAGTCTAAGAAAACAAAGAATGTCATACAGTTTATGTGAAAGCCTTACCCGATGCTCTGCACCGCACTCGGCTTCCTAGCAGCTCCAGTGTGTAGCCCGGGTCGCAGGCGCACTTCACGCCACCACCGCCGCCATAGCACTGTTGCGGGCACACCTCGACGACGTCGCAACCGTGGCCGCAATTCGCCTCGTCGCTGTTATCGCCGCATTGGTTACGGCCGTCGCATTGGAGCTTGCGGGAGATGCACAGACCGTTGTCGCATCGGAAAGAGTCGTTGCCGCATTTTGATGTGCCTAAAGTCCAGATGTGTGATCCAAGCACAAAAAAACATGACTCACAATAGTCGTTCTTCTCGTCGGATAGGTCCACGCAGTCGGGCACCCCATCGCAGAAACCGCTATGCGGGTAACATTGTCCGTCGCCACACTTCAAATGACTCTCCGGGCAGACGTGAAGCTCTAGAATCGTCGTACAATTTGCGAGTAATCTGCGGCAGAATGCGCTAGGCACTTACGGCACACAGCGCCTTCTTCGTCCTTGCCATTGGGGCAATCTCGAATGCCGTCGCAAACTTTGCTTCGATCGATGCATTGTAGGCGGCTAAAGTATGTTTGTCAATAAGGTAATCGTGCACCGATACATTACTGGTCGGATAGGCAAAGCTGTACTCACTTATGAGAGGTCTCGTTGCCAGTACCGCACGCGAATCCGTTGGATTGAGTCAGCGAGAACTCTGGCCAGCATGCTAAAGCACATGTTCCTTGGAAAGTGGATGGGTTGTGCTTAACAAGTCACTTTCGCATATGCGCAACGAAAAACTCACAGCAATAGAGCTCGTCCGATCCGTCCTGGCAGTCCAACTTAGAGTCGCACACCGACGCCAACGGGACGCATTGTGACGACGGTTGTAAGCACCGGAACGTATTGTTGGGGCAAACTAAACATCCCAAGGGTGAAATGTTGTTGCCCGACCAGCAGGGCATCATACCCTCGCAATGTGCCTCGTCGCTAAAGTCGTCGCAGTCCGCCTTGCCATCACATTTCTGGTGATCTTTGTAACATTTCTGCCCATTCGCACAGGGTGTTGAGCCCGACGGGCAAGGGCTGTCCGTTGGCGAACTTGGCCCACAGTCAGCTTCGTCCGAGCCGTCCTCGCAGTCCTGTTGCCCGTCGCATTTGAACCTAAAACGCGCAGGCTTGTTTGATAGACGCGTTTGCAGACGTACTTCGAGAGTATGCATCTTCCGTCGGATTTGCAAGTGAAGTGATCTTCTGCACAACCGCTAGAGCCAGCACACTCCGCTTCGTCCGCACCGTCGTCGCAGTCCTTCTGCCCGTCGCAGCGCCAAGAAAGCGGTACGCATTTTCCGGAACTGCAGCGGAACTCGAAGCTCGAGCACGTGTGACGCTCTGAAAATGGGGTGATGTTCGATGTGCTGCTACAAGGGGATTAAGTCTAACACAATATTAGCTTTGCGAACTCAAACGTCAGAAAATGGTGCAAAGGCTGTGTTAGCAAGGGCTTACCACACATTTCGCGCGACTCGTCACGTCCGTCGGCACAGTCGACGTTCCCATCGCACACCTTCGAGTGGTCCACGCATCTCCGATGCGGGCCTGAGCCACACTCTAGCGTGCCATTCGCGCACAGCGGTGGACCTGAAACACGCAGGAACTAATGAAAGAAACTGCATGTGAACACTACACAATTTGACGAAGTAAAATCAAGGCAGGAATATCATTTCACAGCAACTCCCTCAAAGTTAGACACTACGTTCAACAAACACTAAATTACGCTACCGCAACGTGCAGGCTCATCGTCGCCAGTGGGACAGTCCTTCTCGCCGTCGCAGATCCAACTGTGCGATATGCATCGCTCTGGCTTCCCATAAGCGTCGAGGCACGTGAAGTAGTGATGAGAGGCACACCACTGCAGCACATTCGCTGGAAGGAAACGACACTACAGCACAGCACTAGTAACAACATTGTGACTATGTGGACGACAAATATCACGCTACGCAGGTGCCTTATCGAGCGTGTAGTATGGGCTTACCGCAGTTCATCTCATCCGAGCCGTCGTCGCAGTCCTTGCGGCCATCGCAGACGGCGGTAAGCGAGAGGCATTTGGGGCTGTTCGGGCACTTGTACTGTTCCTCCATGCACTGGTAGGCCGCTAAAGCAGACATTGTCATCAGAAGCCTAGCGCTAGCGACGTACCACAAAGTTCGACGCTTTCGTCGTCCCCGCCCGGGCAATCTTTGTTTCCATCGCATATCTCCTCGTGGGTTATGCATTTCTTCGATCCTGCTGCGGTTGTTGTCGTATTGGACGAAGTGCACTGCATTTGGCCGGGAACGCATTGGAACGGAGGACAGCTAGCGGGCTCATCTTCACCGTCGCCACAGTCGTCCTGGCCGTCGCAGCGCCAGAAGAACTGCAAAAGGTTGTAAATGTTCGTACTGGCCTTTAAATACGGCTAATTTTCGTGCAATTTTTTGTCTTCCAAAAGCCGATTGGTACTTACCGGGAGACACTTGAACGTTTTGCGGCAAGCGAATTCGGTCCTGAAATACAAGGTAAGAAGTGCTAAAAGGAAGCATAGCGGCTTACGGTCTGCAGTCCGGCACGCAGCGAGCCTTGCCCTCCAGCCGGAAGCCTTCGGCGCAAGCGCACTGGAAATAGGGTGCTTCCGTCGACGGGATACACAAGTTTTCGCAAATCGGAGGGGTTGTCGCACACGGATGTAGTGGTTCCTTAGAGGCTTGCAACAGCGGATGGACCACCTAAAGTCCAATATTTCACAGTTTGGACGACGCATGAATGTACCTGCAGCCCCATTGGCCGATAGAGCTGAGAAGAGATCACAATCTTCTGCTCCGCACCGCTGACTTTGTGCGCACGCTGGACGGTTCGGTTCGTCCATTCTGTCCAGTACACGTATTGCTCGAACACCGACATGGCGAAGATTCTTCCGACAGTCTTTCGCAGGACCAGGCGCCGATGCGAACCATCGTAGTCGCATGACCCTAAATCGGCAGGCGTGACAGAGTTCTCGTAGTTCAGCTATTCAGACAGAAAACATTCAGCATGATCGGCTAGTAAAAAAAGCTAACCTATGTAACCGAGACTGGCGTCGCCCCAGTAGACCCTTTTGGACGGTCGGTCAACTGCTAATGCACTGGGCCACTTCAGCGACGAGTTGACGATCACGGTCGCTTCACCCGTCGTCATTGACAATCGTCCAATGTGCGGCACGTTGCCCCAGTCTGCCCAGAAGATGAGGCTAAAGTGTGTCAGCAGGGCATAACTCGTACGTTCCGACCTGCGTTACCCTTTAGCCGGATCGCCTGCTACGGCTCGTGGGTCCATCAGTGGGTCTCCCTTGAACAGGATGCGAATAAATCGGCCGTCCTTGTCCGTCATCGAGATGGTCTTGTAGCTTCGGTCGCACCAAACGATGTTCCCGGAAAGATAGTCGACGAAGACTGACTCCGGCGACGTCACTGGAATGGACGACAATACCTGAAAAGGACGTCAGTTTTGAATGAAAATCCTAATAAAAATCTACTTTAAGCTCGGCCTTGTCGTCTAGGTCGCCTGTCGTCAGCGATATTTGCCCGATATAGCTCCCAATAGGGGAGACCTGTGAGAAGTAGGCGTTCCTGGATCGCCAATCGTAGTCCACCGCGACGCCGTTGCTCAAGTTCGATAGTAGAGTGTCCTTCGGGTGCCCAGTGATGGTGAATAGGCGGAGAGAACGTCGGCTGATTAGGAGGATTTCAGGGCGAACTAAATCGAAAGGGGGTTATTCTGCTTGACCTTTGCGACGCCTACTCTTGTCATCATGCCGACAGGTCTTCGCATCGACGTCCAGTCGGTAGCCGCTATCGCAAGCGCATTTGTAGCGCGGCTTGGACGAACGACCCGAGAAATGGACGCAGTGTTGCGAGCATGGAAAGTCCTCACAGCGGTCTTTGACTAAAAATGGACCATCCCAAACTGACTTATTGTAGCGACTGATACTTACACTTGCAGGTACGCTTATCCTCGGAGAGCTCCATGTGCTCTGGACAGATGCACTGGTAGCCGATCTTCTTATCCACACAGGTGTGCGAGCAAGGGCTATCGCGAAGGCACACGGATACGTTGCACTGCTTCTCGTCCGACCTCAAATCGTCAGTCTTTCAGCTTAAGTAAGGCTAACGGCTCACCAGTCGCCGCAGTCGTTCTTCTTGTCGCAGAGCATCCGGTCCGTATTAGGTAGACAGACACCGTTGGCGCACTGGAACTCTCCCGGCTTGCAAACCTCGCCACTCAGAGGGTCCTCGCAGAGAAGAGGGCTCTCGTCGGACTCATCGCGGCAGTCGGGGATGTCGTTGCAAGTCCAGTTGTACGGCACGCACTGACCGGATTTGCAGCGGAACTCGGCCGTGTTGCACTGACGGTCGGCTAAAAGCCAGGTGTGATTTCCGGAAAGGTTACGAGGAGCTAGGGGTCACTATATTTCTGATGTCCGTCGGTCTTTCTTTAGAAAATTTGGGCACTATCCACCAATGCAGAAAGTTCGTCATGAATGTGAAAAAGGCTTCGGAAAAGGTCCCAATTTTGAACCGTAACTGGATACTCGAAACTCCCTTCGCCCTGGCGCATGCGGACCTTTGAAGGAGACACTAGTGCTCGGGGCTTACCGCATCCGGCTGGCTCATCGCTTCCATCCGCACAGTCCTTGTCGCCATCGCAGAAAGCACTCTCAGGGATGCAATACGCATCCGCCTTGGACCGCTTCGACTTGCATGAGAACTCATTTGGTCGACAAGCGGCTCGATTCGTTGGGTCCACGGTGCAATTACGCTCGTCGGAGCTCCATTTGCTGTCCGTTCTCCTGGTCAAGGCAATCGTTGACGCCGTCGCAGACCCATTTCTTCGGAATGCAGTGCCCGTTGGCGCAGAGGAAGGACTTTTTCTGGTTGCATTTCCTGAAATATTCTGAGCATAAGGGGAAATGAAGAGACAAACGAAGCCGAGATGACCAAGAAAATTTTGCTAAGAAGTTCGGAGTAAAGCCGATTGACCTACTCTGTGCAGTTCGCCTCATCCGCACCGTCCAAGCAGTCCCGATGACCGTCACAGACCAGCTCGGCATCGATGCACTTCTTCGCCATGGGACAAGTGAACTCCGTCTTCGCATTGCACTCGCTCTCGCAGTTCTCTTCGTCCGAGCCGGAGGCGCAGTCCTTGCTGCCGTCGCAGACGTACGACTTGGGAATGCAAGTGCGTGTACCGTTGCACTGATGTTCGTCGGAGGTGCAGTCGCGTTGCTTCAAGCCGTTGTCCCAGGGTACTAAAGAGGCCGGATGAAAGCGTAAAGAACTTGACTTGTATGTGCATGAACACTCAAGCACAACTGGTGCCTCGATGCTACAAAGTTCTTTTCCCCAAACTCTACCTTTATGCAAGTACAGTGCCCATTTATTTGCCTCTTTAATTTAACCTCTTTAAAACCTAGGTACTTATTTCTTAGTTTTTGGCTACAATCGTTTGCCTACCGCCAACCAATACCCCAGGTTGCGGCTGGTCGGACGGTAGTCATACTGGTCCAAACCACTGTAACGAACAGTAGCCACACAATCAAGCCAAACCACACATTAAACAAGGTCGTGGCTTAGCTAGGCTCTGGCAAAAAACCAGTCCTATTTCTATTTTTAGTGTAGTCGTTCCTCAAGTTTGCACCTCAATGATCGAAGCCTTCCTTGGCCAGCTACGACGTAGCGCTCACGTGAGACTTACGCTTGATGACTGCACTCGGGCACTCCTGCTCGTCCCACTCGTCCCAGCAGTCGTTGTTCCCGTCACAGAGCCACTCCGGCAGAATGCACTGAGTCGTGTGCGGGCAGCTGATCATCGTCTTATTGTGTACAGCGTCGTGAGAGCAGTTCCGCGCCGCGCAGCCCATCTCGTCGGTCGCGTCGCTGCAGTCCTTCTCGAAGTTGCAGCGCTTGTCCGGCGCAATGCACATGCCGTTCTTGCAGCGGAACTCTGTGGTGTTGCACTCGCAGTCGAGCTCGTCCTCGAAGTTGCCGCAATCGTTCACCTTGTTGCAGCGCTTCGACGCGGCGATGCAGATGCCGTTTCCGCAGGAGAAGTAGCCCTCGCGGCACTGCCGGTCCACTAAACACGATCGGTTTGCTAAGAATCGGCTACAGAATGAAGCTGCTTGCTCATGCAGGAAACATGCGCGTTCACAAAGTGCTATCGACTGCTAAAATGCTCTGCCGCTTAGCGCCAACATAGCAAGTCTCTGAGTTCGCTTGGCATATCTTTACCAAATTTCTTTCTGGCACCGCCTGCAGGGACTATATTTTTGTGTTTATACCTGAGATATGCCCACCTGTAGGCGTCACCAAACAAATTTTGGAGTACACTTGGCAAATCTCAGATCGAAGAAGCCATTTAAAATTTCCGTAAATCTTGGTGACTTCCCGACATCCTCATGCCTCCTGAAGCCTTACCGCAGTATTCGATGAACTCGTCCTCGCCATACGGGCACTCGGCGACGCCGTCACAAGTCTCTTCGTAGGGAATACACCTGCCGGTGCTCGAGCACACGAATTCATCCGCCGCGCAAGTGCTTTCCGCTGATCCGCTGCACGTTCGGTTGTCTGCGTTTAGTTGCCTTTCACCATTGCATGCGCAATGAGGTATGCCGGTAGCGGTGGTTCGACACGTATCCTCGCACTTCAGAGCGTCCGCTTGTTTGGTGCAAGCGTCCGAACCGCCTAAAATTAGGGAGATCGACATTCGGATTTGTATGGCTGAAATTTCAGATCGACATTAGCCAGGTAAAAAAGCAGAAGGTGTCGTTTCCACTTGGAAAACGCTAGAAACAAAGTGAAACGCGGCCATTGGGCGTTTTCGTTGGGAAACGCCCGGTGCAGGGTGGAAAACACGTCATTCGACATTAGGCCCAATCCACGATTTTAAATCTCGAAAAAAGCGTGCTTGGTCCTCCCTCTCGTGCGACCATTTTGGCTGATCCAAAACAGGTCATTGAGCGCGTCGACGTTTCGGCAAGGTTCCTAGCCACTTACATTTAGGAAGGTCATCCGCCACCACGACGATGCCCATGGGTTGCTCGGTCATGTTCCCGCGCAGCGTCATGCTGTTCTCGCCGGTCAGCTTGTTCACGCTGATCACCGCGCGCATCACCCAGTCGGTGTAGTAGAGCAGGTCCCCGTACACGGCCAGCCCGAACGGATGGAGGGGCTCGCTCATCGTCACGCGGGAGTCATTCCGGCTCTCTATGACGATCTCGCGATGCGTACCGTCGAAGTCCATGCGCTCGATGCGGTCCAACCGCGCGTCCGCCCAGTAGATCTTCGCGGCGGCGAAGTCAATGGCCAGCGCGTTGGGCGTTTGGATGTCGGTTGCAACGATCCGTTCCTACAAGCAAATGGTCAGGTTGCGTTCTCAGCTGAAGGAGTCAATACGTGGGTACACGTGGCCACCACAATTAGAGATGGCGCAGTTACGCCTCGCACCGTATTCCGTGCCGTACTGACCACCTCCGTACCGTACTACGTGCTGTATTGAACCGCAAATTACGTGCCGTATAGGCTAAATACGGCACGGAGAGGCATGGTACGGGTTGAAATACGGCATGTTACGATGCCGTTCCGTATTCTGTGCCGTACTCATCCCCCACGTATCGTACCCTCGTACCGTGAATACGGTACGGCACGGTACGGCGCACCATCTCAAACCACAGTAAAGAACGGGAGAAATACTGCTTACCCGCTTGTAGCCGCTGAAGAACACCCGTTCAATGCTAGGGAAGTCGCTCCGCCAGTTACTGAAGTAGATCAGCCTAAACCATGCGAGCGCACATTTTGCAACCTTTTCGGACTTCTTACATTCTGCAAGGATCCACCGCAATGCCACGCGGGCGATCGAGTTCTCCGAGTGTTAGAAGTACTGCAGGCTTCTTTGGGTATGCTTTGAGGGCCGTTTCGGCCAGTGAAACACGCTGAATCCTGCGGCCGGCGGTGAAGTACAAGTCCCGATGGACTTCGTCGAATGCCATGCCTTCCACTTTACCGACGTCTAAGTCCATAGATTACAAAACCGCTGCGACCAGTACACTGACCTTGTGCAACGATGAAATGCTCCGACTGATCATACTTCACCGCGACGATGCGATTCGCTTGGATGTCGCTGAAGAGGAGCTGATAGCGGGTCTGGTCGTTCGCTAGCGCAACTGGGCCTCGGAGGATCTCCGACGACGTTACGGGCTTAAAGGCGTCCAAAAGTTCTTTTCGCTCGAGCGCAGCCGTAATCGACAAGTGATTGGGATCCATGTCAAGGGGTCCGAAAGTCGGCGCGAATTCGATGGTGGAGCCGCGAGCGAATGCGACGAACGAACGATAGCCTGAAATATGCCGAAAATATAGTAGGTGAGTGCTCAGCTGAAGCGTACTTTCGCACGTCGTTCCGTCATGCCCAAGTCGACTGTAGACGCAATCACAACGATGACTCTGTCCCGAGCCCAAGTTGTAGCAGAGCTGTTCGCAGCCACCGTTGTTGTCCGCGCAGCGAGACGGGCCTAAAGTAGCAGTTGAGTGGCGGGACCAAGTATAATCCGTAGCGTACAGTCAAAGCCATGTGCCATGCAATCATAACGTTTTGAGCCCCACGTTTAACCCCTACTGACCGAAATGAACAGGGTTTGCTCCAATCGCTATGAAAGAATTCTTCCCACGATTTGATAGTCAGTAAAGGCCGGCATTTGCGAGTCGTTCCGTACTGACCACCCGTACCGTGCTGTCATACGGTACTAGGGCACGGCCCGTAGCGGATGCCCACCCAGTACCGTACTGAACACATCCGTACCGGTAGTACGGTACGGTTGTCGATCCTTAGTCGTCTGGAACGTCCGAAACTTACCCTTTCTCGGCCTCATGTCGTAGACCTTGAGCTCACGAACAGGCGTAGGCGACGTGCCAATCTCTTTCGCGGATTCGTTCTTCAGCAGCCCGCCGGACGCTATCTCGACTCTGCTGATCGAGCGCCTCGTAGCGTAGTAGAACACGCCGCTGTCCGCTACAATGGCCTCGAGCACGCTATCGCCCTGCGAAGCGATCTGTTTGTTGCGGCCTTCATAGTCAACGGTGTGCAGCGTTTTCATGTCCATGGTGAGGTAGAAGACGCGACTGGAGGCGCTGTCAACGGCGATCTTCGAGGTGAACGGCTCGTTGCCCACGACTGTGGTGATGTTGGAGCCGTCCAATCGGCACTTCATGATCCCGTTGCGGGAGATCCAGAACAGGTACCTTTACAGAAATGCTCGTCAGCATAGGCGCACAAATTTATGCAGTTACCCATTCACTGCATCGATGGCTAAGCCAGAGATCGTCTGATTCCACTCTCTCACGAGCTCCTTTCGTAGATCCTCCAGCTCCGGATGCACCACTTGGACAAATGACGTTACCGGCCTGCCGGGAAGCATCGGGACGAAGGAGCTCACGTAGATGTATCCTAAATACGAAGGGGTTGACTTATAACCACCACCCTAATGAACCTGAGAAGCGGTCCACAGCCAGGCCGGATAGCCTAGCGCTGCCGCCAGATAGGACCTTGCGTGGATGGCTTCCGTTCCAGTGGAACTGCCAGAGCTCGTTCAGCTTTGTGTCGATGAGGTAGATCTAAAGGTAGCTCTTTTTATGCCCCTGTCCATTGCAGGAAAGGTAAACGCAACGTGTGGAGAGGAATATGACGGTACCTTTTCGTTCTGCGCGTCCACGTCCAACCATCTGGGGCTCAGCAGAGCAGCTTCGTTACCACTCAACGGCACGATAAAAGGCCCACTAGTCGCTTCCTTCTGGGCGTGGTCGTTTAGCAACCAGTGAATGTTGTTGCTCGCGGTGGAGAAGACCAGCTGCGAATCTGGTGCTTGGCACTTGCCGTTCACTCGCTGGTAGCCGTCGGCACACACGCATTTTCGCTCTTTGTAAGAGCGAACGCAGAGCTGGTCGCAGGCGAGTGTGTCGCATTGGTCGGCCTCGTCGTCTTCTACAGCTACTGTGTCAGGGAAATTTTGGTCGCAGCTTACCTTCTAGCACCGCTCGGTCCATGATCTTCATAGCGACTAGGTTCCTCGAGCCCTCTCGCAGCAACCGACTAGACCTGCGCAGCTCGAATGCCTTTCCACCAGCGACGTAGTTCGTCGATATCATCCGGGCGGTGATGTTTCCGGAGATGCGGTCGTAGAAAATGATCTCGTGACCGTCGTCGTCAAGCGCGAGAATGGAAGGAGATGCCAGCGGATCGTTGGCGAAGTCGATGGTGTGAAGCTAGGAGTGCACCTCTCAGAAAATATGCACCCTATGCGAGAGTCCTTACAGTCATAGACGCAAGCTCGAGCACACGCGTTAGGTTTCTGCTCGGCTGAGCCCAGAAAAGCCGTTGCTGTCGCGTGTCCACTGTCAACGACTCTACACCGACAGTAGCGTTGGCATCGATGTGATCGAGTGGAAGCTCAGTCACTTTGCGACCGTCCAACGATGAATGAAAGAGGGCTGGTGGGTCGTAGCCCACGTCGAGCCAGTACATCTCGCTAAAACCCGATGGTACTGACCACAATGTTTGCTCTTAGTACCCGATATCCGGCACTAGGACGATGTCTTTCGGCTTCCTCAGAGCTTTCGTCGAGGTGGAATGCACCACAGTCTTCATAAAGGTGCCGTTGACGGAGATCACAGAGATCCACGCAGCGCTCGAAGCCTCAGAGTCCGCCGCTCGGGTCCAGCCGGTGTAGTAGAGCAGGCCCAGCTTCTGGTCCACCGCAAGGCCGAAGCAATTCGCAGCCCCGGAGCGAAGAAGTACCTGCAAGAGCGCAATCAATAGACGTGTTTCATGGCATCTGGATCTGACGCTACGAAGTGACATCAGCGGAAATAGTACCTTCTGTTCCGCCTTCGACCCGTAGTTCATTTGGAGCATGTTGATCCGCGCCGAATACTGATCCGTCCAGAAGATGGTTGTCCTTCGCGGGTCGACTGCGAGCGCAGTGATATTTTCGACACCCTTCCCCGCCAGCAGTGGAAATACAATTCGATTCGGATAGTCCAAATCGACTGCTGTGATGGTGGTCGAGGAGGCGAAGACGAGCGTTTGGTTGATAGCTGAATTTAACTAGCTTTGACAGCTTAACATAGATCCAAGCGGATTCTAGCAATACTTACGAACACATCGCGTTCGATCCTGAATGCCCTGTCCCGATGCAAGGGTCATCAAGTGAGGACAAGCACACCGACGCTCGGTAGCGCTCTCGATAAGACACAGATGGGAACAGCCGCCATTGTCGTCGCGACAAGGGTTCTTGATTGCGCGAGTTTGCCGCGAGCTATGCACGACCTTCAGATCAAACGGTTGATTCGACGTGTTCTCGACGAGCGTGATCTCGGATCCGTTCCATTTGTTGGCCTAAAGGACAACAAGATGAAGATATTATTAAGCACAGCTTTGAAGCAGTGTTTTTGTTGTTCCACAAATTTTTGTGCCTTTGTTTTTCTTTTATTCCAGTATGAGAAGAAAGAGATGTTCTTTGTTATCGTTCCTTTGGAACAATAAAGTCGTTGTTCTTGTACTGTTCCCTCGGCACGGTTGGATTGGAACAAGAACAGTTTTCCTCTAGGAACCGCGTAGAAACTGTGGTTGTCCCTGTTCTTCTAGAGCCAAAGAAGCTATCGTTCTGTTCCTCCGTATGGAACAAGAACAATCAAGAATGTCGACACTGCTTGGAACTGACCCGATAAATGTCCGTGTTTCGCCAGTCCGTCCAGTAGACGTGGTTCTCGAAGACGGCGATCGCGAAAGGGTGCGCCACATGTGCTCCGTCTCGAAGGATCTCGCGATGGTCTTTCCCCTCGTAGCTGATCGTATGGATGCTGTCCGACTTGGCGTCGATCCAGTAGAGTCGTTCCGCGAGGTAGTCGCACGTTAGACCGTTCGGCCATCCACCTCCAACTACGTCCGAGACGCGATAGAGCAACCGACGATCGTTGCCTGCCATCGTGGCGCGTTCAATGCGCGGGTTCTCCTCCTGCCAATCGGTCCAGAACATAAGGCCTTTGCTGAACGGATTTTAATGTAGATGGGATTTAGAAGGGCGACGTGAATGGCAGAGCAAATAACCGTTACTAGAAGTTTAGCATATTTTCAAGCATATGGTGGATTACCTTGGATCAAGTGCAAGCGCTCGAAGGTTGTGCATGTCGCCGTTTAGGATAGTAGCCGAGAAGGAACCGTCAAAGTTCGTAACCTAAACCCAATGGAAACTATTTATTTATTTATTTATTTATTGAAATACGTGTAGAAACACGTGACAAACAAGCAAGTAACGGTAGAGACGTCAAAGTGGAATACGAGACAAGAAGAAGTTATTTAACGTGGAAAGTATTATAGCGGCTAAGGCTATACATCTCGTCAAAGCATGGGAGTGGCTGAAAATTCTTCGTACCTCGATCTGGTCCAACAGGCTGTCGACCCAGTAGACGTTTCGTCCAAGCCAGTCTACCGCGAGGCCTTCGGCTGTCCAAATTCCGTACGTGACGATGGGCTTCACGTCCACCAGAACTGAAATAACGTTGCTTCGCCAGTTCTTGTGGTGCAAGGGAAAACAAACAACCAGGCAGTGACGTACCTCCACTGCTAACCCGACCCGTGAAGATCTGATCCGTCGCAATATCCGACCAGAACAGCAGAACGCTTGTAGCGTTTTCAAAGTAGTAGTCCAGTGCGATCGTATTCCTCAGCTGTGAGAGCAATGGAAGGCTCTGTTGGTCCAAATCGGGCGACGAGATGCCTGAAAACGCACTTGCTACCGCTGCTTGAATCGGATCCCTACCCGGATTCTGCTTTCCGATGTGGCTGGACAAACGAAGCAAGCGGATGTCGTAGCGATTCGTGTAAACGAGGTACGGGTCATCGCTAGCCGTCGACTTGCACGTGAACTTGTCGTGAAGAAGCTCGTAGCCGGCGGTGCATGAGCAGACGCGATGCGATCCGTGGGCTTCGCATTCTTGACTGCATGCGCCAAACGAACAAGGGTCGGACTCTGAAATAGCACACGTGTAGAGTGCAAAATGACGCGTGCTGGCTGTGGCTGTTTCAATAAAACTCACTATGACACTTGCTTCCGTCCTCCGCCAATGTGTACCCGTCACGACAAGAGCACACGTAGCCAGTGGGCCTATTGTGGCAGAGATGGTCGCAAGTGCTCTCTTTGCACATGCTAAAAGTGACATTATATAAGGGTAACAAATGTCCTCAAGTGTGAACTCACTTCTCCTCGCATAGAAAGCCTTCGTCATCCTGGCTCGGACAGTCGTACGCGCCGTTGCAGACCTTGTCGTGCGGGATACAGGTGGCCCTCGTGTCGTTCAGGCACAAGTAGTTCGGTGAGACGCATCGCTCGGTGTTCGGCGTAGCGACCTTCGCTGAAAGCAGATGACGTGACAAGCGTTCCGCAATTTAGCACCCGCTAAGGCTGGTCTAAAACTTACGGCAGGAACGTTCGTCCGAAGCGTCTTCACAGTCTATGTGTCCGTCACAGTGGAACCGAAGTGGAACGCATTTGCTGCGATCTGCACATGCGAACTGGTCGACGGTGCACTTGAGTTCCGCTAAAGCAGTCACAACTCTCGACGATTCAAGTTGCCAAACAGCGACGGACGTAGGCGCACTTACGACAGTTTTCTTCGTCCGACCCGTCCCAGCAATCCGACTGCCCATCACAACGAAACGCTGCTCGAATGCACTGCTTTGATCGGCGGCACTTGAACTGATTAATGTAGGGGCATTCGACTTCACTTGACATAGCTGGAAGAGAATGGTGTAAGGGACAAGTGTACAACTATTCTTACGGCAAGTCTCATTCCGCTCGTCCCATCCGTTCGCGCAATCGGCAACACCGTCGCAAAGGTAGCGGTAGCTCAGGCAGGCTTCTCCGTCCGAGCAGCGGAACTGCAGCCCGGGGATACAACCCTAAAAATTCTTGCTTGGAGAATTTCCCACTTAGGTTGAGCTAACATTCTTGCAGTTGGCTTCATCGCTACCATCGCGGCAATCCTCCTGGCCATCGCACACGAAGCTGTTGAGAATGCACTTGCCGTTGAGGCATCGGAATTGACCCACTCCACATTCCGATGGAGCTTCTAAATGCAGAATGATTGCTTTCAAATGCAGGAAATGATAGACGACAACCGGATGCCGGGCATGCCTTGAAAAAAAGGGTTCTTACCACAGTCCTTCTCGTCGCTAGTGTCTCCCTGGCCACAGTCCAGCTCGCCGTCGCATTTCCAGCGTTGCGGAATACAGCGCCCGGACTTCTCACAAAGGAACTTGTTCTTGGGGCAGGCCGGCTTGCGTCCACACAGCTCCGTGGTCTCGTCTTCACCGCTACGGCAGTCCGCATCGCCGTCGCAGACCCACTGGGGATCGATGCATTGGTTCGAGGAGATGCACCGGAATTGCTCGGGAGATTTGCATGTGAAGTTGTCTAAAATCGGAACTTTTGCCGTGTGGAGTGTGCCAGGGACTTACGACAGACGCCGCCCTCGGTGCTGTCTTCGTCTGTTCCGTCTCCACAGTCGTCGTCGCCGTCGCAGAGAACGCTTCTGTCCACGCAGTTGTGGTTGCGTCGACACTCGAACTGCGTAGTCTCGTCGCAGCGCGACTTCACCGGCGCGGTTGCGTCCTCTAAAATAGTTCGTCGACATACGTGTTCTCGTGTTTTT
Organism: Aphelenchus avenae; assembly: GCA_020875895.1. Taxonomy (NCBI): domain Eukaryota; kingdom Metazoa; phylum Nematoda; class Chromadorea; order Rhabditida; family Aphelenchidae; genus Aphelenchus; species Aphelenchus avenae. Next base: position 134,686 of record JNEY01000032.1, on the reverse strand, counting down.
CGTAGCAGCGATCACGACTTGTGCATCAAAGAGGTCCACAAACTTACTTGTGCACTTTGTAGGATCATTGCCATCCACCGAATACCCATCCACACAGGCACAGGTCTTCGGCTTGCAGTCAGCAACGCCTCTACAGTTCGTTGCGAAGCACAAATGTTCGCATCCTCCGTTGCTGGTCGAACAACTGCCGTTTGCGACGATCTTCTCATTCGGGTCGAAGACGTGCAGCTCGAAAATTGCGGACGGATCATCGTAGACGGTTCTCGGAGGGCTCTTGAATTCCCCGTTCGAGTCCAGCTCAACTGCGTTGATCTTAGCGTCACGCAGGTTCGTCCAGAGCAAGGTGCGGCCGAAGACGGCGACTCCATAGGGGTGACGGATGGCGTCGCCTTGGATGACGATCTAAATCTGTGCTCAGTTAATTATGTTGCGTGCTGCCTTAATTTTTGTTACTGTTTTACATAAATTGTGTCTTCATTGTACATTCCCTACTGTCGAAACAATATCCCATTTTGTTCGTTGGCGTTTCAAATCATTCTATCACGCAGAGGACGGTTCGAATATGATAAATGTTTGTCATTGCAGCTTGAGGGGTTTGTCGCTTTTGCTTGAGGGTCGTTTCAGGGCCACTCACGTTCCGCCTAAGGGCAACTCACTGACAGTCCCTCACGCCCATTAACTGATGCGGGAGAATGCCTATTGAGCAGTAGATATTGGCCGTTCCCAATGCGCGTGCTTCATTTTCTGTTTCGTACGTTGCTCCTGCTGAGCGTTTGGCAATGGTACAGTCAAAACGAAATGTGCCTATGTTTTTTGGGTTAAAACAGCAATTTCTGAAAAGTGGCCCATGCATGACTCTCATACAGATTACTACTACGGGAACAAGGGTCGTAGAAACGGGTAATTCTCTTCTCGATAACGCGTTCTGGTCGTTCCCCTTCACCCCGTGCTCGCATTGCGCATGCGATGCAGAATACAACTTGCTGCCAACCAGTCTGTGAAACCTCGAAGTATTTAGCGTCAACAACACTTGCTGCATCATGTCGCGATACGATCCTTACGGGACATTTCCTACTACCAACGCGTACATACCGACCAATACTCCAGGAGCACATTACCTCATGGCCTCGCCGGTGGTTGTGGTTCAACAGGACCCGGAAACACGACGTCGCGAGATCCAAGCGGAAAACGGTAAGCCGAGCTCTCAGTATAGACTCGTTAGAGAAATTAGGGATGGGCAGGAACGGGAACGAAAGTGTCATTCACGATCGGGCAATGTTTTTAATATCCATGCTTTCCGTTATTGGGCACGCAAAGAGCATGATCAAGCCTAAGCACACCGCGGGTAATGCCAGCTAAATTCTAGCCTGAAAATGGACGCGTCGGCAAGCAATGGACGGGAGGCGCCTAGCGGCGGACATTCCCATTCTTGCTTTTCATTATTAGCTGCTTCGAAACTGAGTTGTTCGCAACGGGACGGGAAGAACGAGCCATTTGGAAAGCAAAGTGAACGGGAATAAAATCCAGAAAAAACTAAGCCCAAAAATCCAGACGAACAGGAAAACACCAACAAAAATGACTGGAAAAACTTAAGGAACGTCGTTTTTAGATCGTCTCTTCCTGGCGAGCCTGACACCAGAGCAGCGTGCAGAAGAGCTCAAGCGACGCTACACGTGCGGCATAGTCGCTTTTGTCGTCTTCATCGTCTTCGCAGTCCTCATGTTCATCGTTTTCAACTCGCACAGCTCTCGCTTTTAGACCATTGTAATCTACCGCTGATAAACTTGTTGCTGCAACCCAAAGCGATTCCGTTATACCTAACTATGATGCCAGTGGAACCTAGTTTATGGGACAGTCTAGCAGGTCTCATCCAAGAGATCTGCACTTCATCAAAGTCTTTCTGCCACTTCAACTGGTTTTAGCTAGATCAACTCCAACTCGAGTCACCTACAGTAGCAGACCTCATCAGACCATATCATCAACTGGGTCGCATTAAGTTGGATCAAGATGCATTTATCCCGGCTACCAGACTTGCAAAACATACCTCCTCTCCAATAGATTTTGCGATCTCTGCCTTCCGCCTCGCTTTTCACCGGGCTGGACGATTTACCCGTTTGCACGATGGCCGAACGGTGCACGATTGCAAGCACGCTTTAAAGGCCTCGAGCCGCCAGAGCTTCAAGTCGCTGCGGGTTTGCACGCCTCGTCTCTCACTGTACACACTAGTCGATCAGCCACACTCGTCTGAGCCGTCGCCACCGCCATTTCGACATCGCATGCTTTCTTGTTGCGCTCCTTGACCGGGATCAATTTCTGCTTGCAGGTCTAACGCGTAGCTTGTTTTCTTTGTCGCGCATGCAAGCGTATTCAGACTTCACCGCTTCATGCGTTTTTAGTCTATTATCGTCGCACTTCTAGGCTCACTTACGACAACTTAGTTGCCACTACACGCACCGCAGGATGTCCAGCAAGCCGTTCGAAACGCCGTTTGTCGTTGCTGGAAACCCTGAAGAGCGTCGTAAACTGATCAAGGCAGAAAATGGTATGTCCGCTTACGAGAGGCTTCGGAAGGACACACATGCTCCGAACGGTCGCTGGAAAACGATTTCATGAGCCAAAAACGAGGATTTTGGAAGCGATGAGTTATTGGAAAGGGGTGGGTATTCGAAGGGATCCGGTATGCGCATGACGAAAATGCCATTGAATATCCGTTTTAGACCGCCGTTTCCTCGCGAACCTGACGGAAGATCAGCGCGGCCAAGAGCTCGAGCGCCGATTCCGCATCAAGGCGTTGAAGATCTTGGCCATCTCCGGCGTGATCCTTGCCACGTTGGTAATCGCTATGTTTATGTGGGGTATGTGGCTCACCTCGCAGCTTTGATGAGCTTTAATGCTGCTATTCGAATAAAACATGTCGCTAGCGCACGTGTTGCAGTCAGGCTGATTAAATTGCATTAATTGGTAGCGGATAAGGTAGCCAGAGTTGCCTTCTGGTATCAGTGCCGAAGGTCATGTTAGCCGTCAGGTCTTTCAAGCTCTTTTCTGGTTCATGCCACAACTCCGATCTCAAAATGCGCAAGGTGCTGCGGTATTCTCCCATTCGCAATTGTCCTTTCTGCACTCTGCATTGCGTTAGGTAAATGTTTTCCTATAAAAACCACTGTCCAAAGATGCGTTCAAGCTAGGTGTCGCATTGTCACGTCATTGTTTATCACACGGTTGGGAGTGTGCGATCAGTCCGCGATTGCAAGCACGCTGTTCAAGGCCTCATGCCGACAGAGCATCAAGTCGCGGTTCACACGGCCCGTCTCTCACTGTACACAAGTCAGTCAGCCGCACTCGTCTGTGCCACCATCATCACCACTCTGATATCACATGCTGTCTTGGTGTGCTCCCTCTCACGGGAGAACCGATTTTCTTCTTACGCGTTTAACTACTAGCTTGCTTTGCGCCGCGCAGATGATCATCCATCGTCTAATGTGTGCTTTCTTGCTCAATTATCGTCGCATTTCTAGGCTCACTTACGACAGCTTAATTGCTACAATATCCACCGCAGGATGCCCGACAAGTCCAACGAAATGCCGGTTGTCGGTGCTGAAGAGCCGGAAGAGCGTCGTCAACGAGTCAAGGCAGGAAATGGTAAGTCGGCCTGTTCGCATGCAAAAAGCCAGCCAGTTTGTGCTAATACGTCCCGGGGGACTTGTTTTGCCAGACACCCGCTGACAGGGGACTACGTAACTGAGAGGGAGTGATTGCAGAAGAGATAAGTGTCCACTTTAGACTGTTTTTCCTGCGAGATCCGGATCCAGAAAGATGACGTCGTCGAAGAGTACGATATCACAATGTTCGTGATCCTTGCCATCTTTATAATCGCTGTACTTGCGTGGTTTGTCTGGTACACCTAGCGGAGTCTCTGAGCTTTACTGCTACTACTTGAATAAAACGTGTTGCTATCGCATGTGTTGCAAGGTTACGCTGGTTACATTACATTAATTAGTGGCGGATTAGGTAGTGAGAACTTTCTGGTACATGGGAAAAGTGATATTTGCAAGCACTGCTTTTCTCGTGTAGCTTTTTCGATTCCAAATTGTTGTTCACATTGTGCGATCAACCCGGGCAAGCACGCTGTGAAAGGGCACATGCCGCCAGAGATTCGAGTCGCTGCGACTCCCGCGGCCTATCTCTCACTGTACATAGTCGGTCAGCCACACTCGTTTGTGCCACCACCACCCCTCAACCTCACATGCTTTCTGATTTAAATCTAACTAATAGTAGTTATCTTTTGTTTGTCGCGCTTGAGGTGATTATATCGTCGGTTTTTGGGCGGTTTTCTGCGGTTTTTGCTTGTTCCGTGACAGCCACTGTTACTAAGCACACTTACAACCGCTTAGCTGCCGCAACACTCACTGCAGGATGCCCAGCGACTCCGACGAAGCGCCTCTTGTCGTGGTTAAAGACGCACAAGAGTGCCGTGAACGGACCAAGGCAGAAAATGGTAAGTCTGTCAATGCACTTTCAGAGGAAATCAGTTTACTAGTGCGCGTCCGAGAGGGCAATGTTAATGGGCACATGCTTTAGACCGCCCTTATCTCGCGCACCAGAATGCGGGAGTGCATACGGAAGAGCTCCAGCGCCGCAACCGATGGGCCATCACCGCGTTCCTGATCCTTGCCATTATCGCACTCGCTGTGTTCATTCACTCGCACTACTCTGCGTCATTCAGCTGGAACGCTCATACCGCTGCTTATGAGTAAATGTGTCGATAAAACCTTTTGTTGCGAAGCCGCGAAATCTAGATTAGTTAGGAGTGGATTAGTTACAGTTGCTTGTTAGATGAAAACCGCGTGTAGACCTCCAGCGCAAAAAAGTCAGCAATACCAGGTCAGAGAACTTAAAGCTAAGCGACGAATGTGATAGTGTACAGTTCACCCTTTTCCATCTTGCCCCGTTGCCCTAAGATGGAACAAGAGCCTTCATGAAAAGGTTGCTATCGTGAATGCGATCAAGTTAGGCGCTATTGGCAGCTTCCTACTTCAGAAGCATTATCCACGCTGGAACGTTAAGCGCGTGACATTCCGACGCGTGTATTCCAGGATACAGAGTGGAACAGTCAAACCATCACGAGCCCGATAACTACGGCCCAAAAAGTTTGAATTTGGTTTTACACTCGAACGACGAATGCCACTCCTTCGCTGACACATTTCCATGGTTGTAGCACACCCACCTTCCGGTCCGCGCCATTGAAGCGAGCCCTCTCGACGGTTCCGAAGTACGCGTCGCACCAGTAGATCCAGTCGTCCTGGTAGTCGACGGCTAGACCATTCGGCCAGTGAATATGCGTCGACACGATGGCCTTGCGCTGGCTGCCGTCCAGTAGCGAGCGTTCGATCTTCGAACTCGAGGAGTCCACGAAGTGGTTGTCCGTCCAGTCGGTCCAGAACAGAAAGCTGAAGCCAAGGAGTCTGTACGTTGCCTAGCCGTAATTGTCGAGTACCATTTCGCTGGATGGACGGCAATTCCGCGCGGGTTTGAAAGATTCCCCTGGACGATGGTCTTCCGCAGTTGCGGCCTCTCGACGTTGACGACGCGAACCAATTGTAGGCCTTGGTCTGTCCAGTAGAGGTTACTGGCGGTCCAATCGAACGCCATGCCTTCGCAGTTGTTTAGGCCTAAATTTAGGTTTGAGGTCACTCAAAGACAACACGATGGGCTTTGTAAAGGAGAGTGTCGTTAAATCGAAGGCAAACCCACGTGAATACAAGCAACCTTGCGAGCTAACGGGCAAGGGAATGCGAAAGAGGCTGGAGAAAACAGCGTACTTCTCCGAGCAAAATAGGTCAGATAAGACGCTGACTACTCTTAAGTTTGCGAGCTTCGGTCTGGCTGAGCGCACTGTTCCATTCATGATTGGCGCCGGGTCGGTAAAAAAATTTTCGACCACGGCAGGATTCGAACCTGCAATCTTCGGTTCCGTAGACCGACGCGTTATCCATTGCGCCACGCGGCCAACGAGATCAGGCACGAGGGTTAACTATTTTCTGACCGTTCCTTTCGAGTTAAGCAAAGGACACTCATGGTCAGATGTTACTGAGAACGTTCGGAAGTATTGACAGAAACGTGGTAAGGGCTCAACAAAACAGCGCGTGAATCTCGTTTAGGCCACTTACGCTGACTTTGGGATGGCAACCTATCGTCGAGACGGTGCGCAACAGTTCCGTCCTAGGGACATTTCCGTCCCTCATGAAACCGAAAAATAGCACGCGTCGCCTTCGTATCTACACCGAAGCCATCCCTTAGTTTGCAGCAAAGCCATCCCTAATTTCCTGCCATTTGTCTAATTAAATACAATCCCAAATTTTATTAGTCCCTAGCTCTAGAGCTTAGTCCCTTTAACTCTAGAGCTTAGTCCCTGAAGCTCTAGAGCTTAGTCCCTCCAGCTTTAGAGCTTAGTCACTCTGGCTCTAGGACTTAGTCCCTATAACTCTAGTACCTAGTCCCTAATAACTCTAGAGCTTAGTCCCTCGGCTTAGGCTGAAGCTAACGCTGTTCCGATTAGGTTTATACTCAGATACGCCAAAAACCGATATTTTAAACGGGGAGGGAACTATCGCGCAGCGCGTCAGATGAGCGTATGTCTAGCAGCGGTTGTCAAGCAGGCCTTACCTTCGCTAATCAACGCCTCTTGCGCCGCACCGCCGAAGATCTTACGCCGGAAGATAGTGTAGTTCTTCGAATCGCTGTAGTAGAGCGTCTGCGTTAACGCGTCCACCACCATGGACGTCGGCCTCCGCAAGCCGAACAGTGGCTCCATTGCGGTCGGTTCGACCGACGTGTTGCCTTTTGTTGCACTGACGTCTTTGAGGGAGATCGCTGCGATGCTTCCCGGGTGGGTCCGACCAAATATGAGAATCGGTTCGTCGGTCGGATAGTCGGAGGAGCACTTTCGACCGTCGTCGCTGACACGGAAACCTTCTTGGCAACGGCACTGCGCGGCTGGTACGGAGCGATTGGTGTGCGTCGTAGCGTCCAGCTCGGTCCGATAGACGGGTAAACAAATGTGAGCGCATCCGCCGTTGTCCTTCAGGCAGGGATGGTCGCCTAAATTGAGTGGTTGTAAAGTATCCAAAAAGCCTAAGCTGGTTCAGCGTTTTTAACCGTTGGAGGCAGCGATCGGGCATAATTTGAAGCTCTCACATCGATGCTGACCATATGAGAGTCTTCATGGCGCATCATGCAGAAGTGCTTACCATCGGGCTGCGCTTGCCGGTGGAAAATGAGCAACTTCTGAACGTTGAAGAAGTCGATGGAGTCAGTGAAGATTTGTGGCTTCTGGTCGCAGTCAAGCATCAAGTCGACTCTTACCAGACGATCCAGCGACGAAGCGCCGTAGATGAAGTTCTCGAATACTGTGATCGAGCTCATGCTTTTGATCTAGAAGCGCGCATGTGAGTAGGCACTAGCGAAGGGATCTGACGTACCGCTTGGCCACTAGCGATGTGCCTCCGGTGGTAGGTCTTGTCGTAGTCCACAGAGTGGATGTGCTCGAGGTACGTGTCGAACCAGAAGACGGTCCTCGTAGCCGGATCGACCGTAACACCTGGAAATGTTGTCACAGTTTTGTTCACCATCACCTTCTCAAATGCTACCTTTTGGGTGAACGACGCTGCCATCGGTCATGCGGACCATTTCCTTGCCGTCCAGCGTTGTCCTCCAGATGCCGGCGTTCTTCGAACCGAATTCGGTCACAAATGCGTAGCTAAACTCGCCGTGTAACAGCACCCTATAAGGCGTGAAGCATACCCGTTCGTCGGATCAACCACCAGCGACTCAGGCTTGTCGAGGCCTCTTCTCCTCACCGTCGAGCAGTGCTGAAGTTTTTCGCCAGCACACACGAAGACGCGAGTATCGACGACGTCGAGGAACCACCAGTTGTTACCTATCCAGTCGTACTGCATCACGGAGACGCCTAAAATGACTAGGATATTGACGCGATCCTTTCCTCGGGAGTACCTTCGACACCGAATTTTGGTTGAATCGTCCGAATTTCCTTTTCGGTACCAAAGCTGCCGTCATCTTTGACCGACGTGCACTCCACGACGCTGTAACTCGAAGACCCTACGTAGCGTCGCCGGACCTAAACGAGCGAGTCTCTTGACAATTACAAATGCAATGAGTAGAACACGGATGCATAGATAGTGCATACGTACCCAGCATATCCTCCTCCGCCGATGGTCAAAGGCTATCGCTTGGATATCGGCCCTTTCGAGCGTCCCAATAGGATCACCTTCCAGGTCGTCCAGATTCTTGTGGACTATGTGCGTCAACGTAACAAGGATGGCGGTAGCGGGAGCGTCTTTCGGCTCGTTAATGGCACGACAGTGCGTTGTGTTCTCCAGTCTGTAGCCAGGCTGACACGCGCAATCGAAGCCACGATCCGTGGACGCGTTAACGACGATGTTTGTGCAAATTTGGAGACAGACAGGACGATGTCCTACAAGAAGACTGAGTGCTAAGCTCAGCACTAGAACGTTCGCTGCACGACTGAAGTCTTACCCTCGCGTATCCTCTGGCATTCGTCCTCGTCTACGCAGTCGGAATCGGATGGCACTTTGCCTGCGGGGCAGTAGCACTTCATGCCCTCATCGAGGGTTTCGACGCCGCCATATTTACATACAGTCTTCTGCTTGTCCTGGCTTGGGCTCCTGCCTGAAAGGCAGGTCGTCTTAGTCGTAGCTTGTCTTAGTGATGGCTTGGTCGAAAATAAACTAGTTTTACTCACCACATCTTGAGTGTTCGTCGGAGCCGTCTTCACAGTCCTTCCGCCCGTCGCAGAACCTCGTCAACTCGAGGCATTTGCTTTTGTCGACGCATCTGTGCATTCCGGGCGGGCATGCGACCTTCTGCGGGCATTCGGTTTCGTCGGAGTTGTCCACAGAGCCGTCTGGTGACTGACCGCAGTCGAGTTCGCCGTCGCAGCGATAGCCCATCGGGAGACAGCGACCGGTCGTACGACACGTGAACTGGCTTTCCGGGCATTGCTTCTTCGCTAAAGGTAGTGAGATTAGCAGCATATACCCACCATGGCCGGCTCGACAGGCCGTCACTTACGACACGTCGGCGGCTCGTCCGTTCTGTCGACACAGTCGTATTCGCCGTCGCATCTCCACGCGAGCGGAATGCACTTGCCGGCGCTGATAGCCCCATCACAGTAGAGTTGGCCCACGGAGCAGTTGGCTAAAAAGCGTCATCAAGAACCGAACAAGAAAAATTGTCCGCTGGATGAAAGTCCAACTTCGTCGCTTTGTTTCCTTCTAGAGGACCGCTTGCCAGACCGTTTAAATCTGCCGTTGAGCAGCGCACGGAATTTGATGGGAACCCGCCGGTGGTGGACAACACAGAATCACGTTACGATACGAAGAAGTTCTTTGGGAATGTGAGAGGAAAATTGGCCGCTGGGTCAAGTCCACTTCGTTTCTGTGTTCCGTTCTGCCGGACCGTTTGCCAGACCGTTAAGAGAGTTGGGTAGGAAAAGCGAGAACGCAGTTCGTCGGAGGCATCAAACTGCTGGCAACTAACTGCCAAAAAGTCTAATTTGTTAGGTCGTGTCATAGCAAGTGTTAGTACTCCCATGCTTTGTAAACACCATTAAGCTTTGTTAGCGTAAGAGTTAGCTTAAGCTTAAGTCTGGTCTTGTTGGAGTGCGAGCGTCTTCAGTTTCATGCGAACACATGCAACTCGTTACAATCACGCAGATAAGTAGGAATTTACGTTAGCAGTGACGCAGGACGCAGCTTAGTAGTCAAGAGGACACGCTACTGGCGTTTACTAGCACCCAACCGCTATTTATACCCGCCACCATGACGCCGAGTCTGTTTATTTACCGTCGGTTCCCAGCAAATACCCGGCTCTGCTCAACAGCAGACCATCTGGCCGACAGGCGCCCATTTATTTACGTGCACTCTGTGCACCTATTGTCGCTTTTGCGGAAAACAAAAGGAAAACAGCAACTGACCGCGGTCGTCGATTCCGAAGTAGGGGTCGTACTCCGCGTAGACCTGAGCCGAACATAGGAGAAATATTGCTAAGGCGCGGGTGATAGGAAGGATCATTATCGGAAGATCTCGTGGTCGCTGAAGCCGATGTGTTGCAGTCCCGTTGAGTAACCCGCTCGGAAATGTGTAGCAGATACGTAGAAAAGTTTGTGGCAATAAAATCTAACGTAGAATAGGGGCTCAGCGACCCGACGAGAAAACAATCAGAGCATTCTTCGTTGTTCTGAAGCCTAAAATAGGAAGCAGTTACAGAAGTTTTCTGCAAGAAAGCGTCACGCAACTCGACTTTATTGGACAACACAAGCGATCGACATGCGTATTCGTGTCGCTTAGGCGCATATGACGCGACATGCGAACGCGACGACACCTAATTACAAGGCGTCCGCTCTCTTCGGATCAGTGAACAAGGTCGTGCATAGCGCGTCAAATTGCACGGTTTGCAACGCTAGAGCAGGCCAGCGTGGGACTCAAAGGTAAAATGCATGACAATCATGATGTCGGAATGCAAGATATCCAAGCTCTAGGATAAAATTCGATTAGCGTCGCATCGTTGAAGGAACAAATGGCTTAGAGGGATGGTCGGGCGTTACTTCTGAAAAAAACTTTTCTGAAAAAAAATTAACCCCTGGTATTCTTCTGAAAAAAACTTTTCTGAAAAATGTATATTTCCGAAAAAACTTTTCTGAAAAAAAAATTTGGTATTGTTGTGAAAAAAAACCTGTTCTGAAAAAAATTTTTCACAAAAGTCCAGACTTTTCAGAAAAAACCATGTACTTTTCTGAAAAATTATTTTTTCAGAAAAGCCCAATTTTGTGTATTTCTGCAAATATTCCTTTTTCACAAGTGTCCAAGTAGGTCCTTTTCTGAAAAAAAGTTTTTTCATAAGTTGGCCTTTTTTCAGAAATGTACGGACATTTCTGAAAAAAGATGGGATATTTGTGAAAAAAACTAGATTTTCACGGAAGTAGCTTTTGAAAGAGTAAATAAGCGCCTAGGAAGTTGCGAACGCCGAGCTCTACCTTTATTCAAGTGAAATGCCGTAGTGAGCAAGGTGAACGACACATCTAAAAGATGCTTACAAGAAATGAAGCATAACATAGGGCGCCACCCGCTTGAGATGCTCTGGTTTGATGTCGTGCGTCAAAACAGAGCCGTTTATATTTCCTTTTTCTGAAATATACATTTTTTCAGAAATATCCCATTTGTCAGAAATATCCCATTTTTCAGAAAAGTCCATTTCTTTTTTCACACAAGCATCATTTTTCAGAAATGTACGAACACTTCTGAAAAATATTTTTCAGAAGAGTCTCGGACGAAACGACATGTCTGAAAATAAAAATCCTTTTTCAGAAATGTCGTCGACCCGGGATTTTTTTCAGAAAAGTCTTTTCAGAAATAACGTTTATTTTTTTCAGAAAAGTTTTTTTCAGAAGTGACGTCTCACGAGAGGGATCTAGCGACAAGTCCGTATGCTTGAGTGGTCATCCTTTAGCACCCACTGTTTTGGCCGGACCAGCACATGGCAGGTCCTGGTAGTCAAAAGATGACGCCCAGCTCGACTTTAGGAGGCCCATGCGAGGCATAGACCGACGAAAATCTGTGGTGTTTTTGTCACGCTTGCATCACAATTTCTTCAAATCCTCGAAAAACATAACCGCCTTCCCGATTTTGTTTCGAATTCCTAACGGTTAGAATTTTAAGCTTCCTGTGCCATTTACGTGTCAAGAAATAATGTGGTGAGTCGTGGTCTATAGTTCTCGGAATCTAGGCTCCGGTCCTGGCACCTAGAAAAGCGCCCTATAAATGAGCCTGAGCTAAGAGTAAACTTGGTATGGCGCATAGGACAACCCAATGGCCTTGAGGCTGAACGCAATCACTGAACGCTCGCACTAGTTGCTTCGCCTTTCCTGGCATTAAAGTATCCTACGGGATGCAATAAAGGCGAAATTGCAGCGGCCGTCAAATCCTCAGCGGGCTGCGAAGAAGAAAAATGAGCGTTCGGCAACAGCTGTCAACGGGCTCGCCAAGGAAAACACCTCGGCAATTTGGACCTGATTATGACGACCGTCAGCTGGTGGACACCCGTGATTGAGTGCGTTCGTGAACGGCCGGAACGGCCCGGCAGCTATTTGGAATGGTCCAGCGAGCCGTGGCCGACGGTGGCGGTTGTGGATAACGGGGATACTCAAAAAGTGAGCGGGCTACGGCGTTAATGAGCTTTCCCAAGAGGCGATGGGCTAAAATTTGCGACTGGAGAGCTTAAGGATGCGTACGGCCGAACTTAAGAAAGCAGAATTACGTACTTCATGCAGCCAAGGATCACCACAAACTTCGGACCCCAGCTTATTCAGAATTCGCATTGAGCATACATCAATGCCGGATCATGTTGCACTACTTTACCGAATACGCGTATACGTTGTGGAAAGGAAGGAGCCCGAAATGTAAGAAACAGCAAAGCCATGACTTCCTTCGTTATAGTGGGAGGGTTCCTGGTTCTACTTGCGCCTTAGCAAAACAACGCAACCTCGTCACGGTCGTGTAAAGCGCAAAAGGGCTGTACGTTTGCAGATGGACGTCGATGACGAATGACTAGTCAGAAGAGTTAACAGTGACTCATGCTTTTTGTGTACTGTGATTATCACAGATACAACCCGGTATTTTTTGTCGCGAATCGCCCCATAGTTATCAGCACGGACAAATCATCAAACACGCAAAAGACGGTAAAAGACCAGCAGCAATCACGGAATCGTAAATTTTCTGAAACACACCGTTAACGTCCGCGCGATCCCGACAGGCGCGCATGGGTATTTGGACAACAAAAAGTTGGACACCGACGGCGGCGGTGGCAGCGCTGTGATCATCGCGCGCAACGGGGGACACCCGGAAAGGAAACAAACGCGACGCGCAGCGGGCCGTCTCCCGGCCGCCTGCGCGACTCCATCGATGGGCCTTTTTCTCGCGCGGACCCATTACATAATTTACAACAGTGCGGCGGCAGCGGCGGCCTTGAGGTGCGTCGCGCGTCGAGCGATTAGCGACGGTCAAAGTGGCAGTGTGCATGCAATCGCGCGGGTCTTTGCACGCCAATGCTTGTTGCCGTCGTCCGTCTAAGCTCACGGAAATAGATCCTTGGGAATTATTCAACAGAATACACCCGCTGGAGGCATAAGCGCATGATGAGGGCGAAGCGTGGACCTCGGCTACGACACGACAAAAGGTAGATGTAAGGTAAGGAGGTAGGCACTGTCCACAGTGAAATCCGCGAGTAGAAAAGTATTTAGCAAACGAAGCGGACGGAAACGTGAATATTTGATGACGCTTAGCGATGATTCAACGAAAACTCCAACAGCATAGTCTATTCGTTTAAAACTGCCTATAAAATCTCGGCATACGTGCAAGGTATACGTTAAGTTCGGTGGGCGTATAGCATGCAGGTTTTAGGTTAACCAAAACTGTCAAAGTCCACGCTTTATCACCGGCTAGTGCGGGATGTTAGGTATTACCAGTTTCCACGAGCACGCAAACTTTCGCAAAGTTCGTTCAGCATAGTCGTTTAACGAACCCTTACAACCATAGTTGGGTTAGAAGAACCGACGATTTTTTGAATTTTTGGATAGTCTGTTATCGTCACCAATGGAAACGTTGGCCAGCACGTGCCATCCAGAGCGGTCTACGTGACTAGCAGGACTTTTGGGGGCTTGTGTCCCGAAAATTACCATTTTCTTTTTTTGGCACGTCAGTATAGCGAAAGGCAGACTCTTTTATAATGTACCTAGGTCCACCAGATCATCCGCCGAAACAAAAACAACCTTTCTTTCGGATGCAAAAGACATTTCTGACAGGCCGGAGCAGGTTTCAAGCCGCAAGATCGTTAACGAGCGGCCCAACCTCAGACAGGGCTCTTAACATTTCCGGATGGACAAAGTGCTCATAAAAGTGAAATGCGAATTCGCCGCAAGGGCATTCGGTGCAACCGCTTCCACAGCGCGCTACGACCGCAGGGCAGGAAATCCAAACCAATAACCTCCATGTCCATCTGCTGTGGCTACAAGGCGCGCGCAGCTAATTACATCCCCCACCCGCGCCCATCTCGGAACGCACACACCCATATGAGGATCCAAGGCGCCCACTCATGTGGTGGTGCGGTCGAAGTAGACTCCAGTAGAATCCAATTTTGGCGTTGACTCTGAAAGCAGTGCGCGAACGGTGCCAGAACAAAAGGTGCTAAGGGCGCCCGGACCTCACTTGAGTGGGGATAAGAAGTCCACGCAGGGAGCGGTCAACGGAGTAGTCATCGACGGGGTCGATCGCTGGCGGCCGCCAGGCGATTAATCCCATCTGGCCTCGCGGCTACAAGCGTCGGATAATCCGTGCCTCTGGACGTCAACAAGCGTGGGAAAGACAAGGATGCAAAAATGACTCAGATGACAATTTACGCCTAGTGGAACGGAGCATCAGCAGTTACGTATCTCACTGGAGATGGTAAAGAGTATTGCAGGAAGACGTTTTTCTGAGACGGGGAAGCAACTGATACCGTAAAAGTCCCAATATAAGCACGGTCCTAATAAAAGAACAGTCCTAATATAAGAACACCCAAAAAATGCTTATCGAGGGGACATGTTTAAAACACGTATTTGAACATAACTCGCGTAGTTATGTAGGTCTCTCGTTAACATTAAAATAATTTTCTTAGAACACCAAAATCACAGGTAGCTACCTGTGGCACTTTTTGCAACATACGAATTCAGACCCCCAATGAAAATATATAAGAACCGTTCTTATATTAAGACTTTTACGGTATTTGCGATCGGCGCTAATCCGGCGCATTACAGTCTTGCGGTCATTAGCGCACAGAAGCAGCAGGTATGCTTCCTCTCTTACGTTTTCAGTTGTTAGGAGGAACATATTCCGAAAACTTTACAAGCGCTTTCTGAGGGCGTGTAATTATTACAAGCCCTCGAAAAGCGTCTTCAGGCATCAGTTATTTCTAGTAACTACGGATCAAGTCGTCCTCAAACAGGCATCCGCAGTAACTCTCGCATGACATTAAACATACACTTGTTTCGTGATCTTTGCAAACGGCAGAGGCTTAAACTTCGAAGTCTAGCGGAGCCTATTTTGCTGATGTGTTCGGTACACTTGAAAGGGGTCTCCTCTGCATCAGGAAAATGTTCGGCGTTGAAAACATAACATCAAAATAGGTATAACAGCGTTGACGCTCGAATAAATGGACCGCGTGTAGACAAGTGGGCCCGATTAAAGGGCCAAGACGAGAGGGTCCTGAGGACTTAAACGGGCGGAAGGAAGTCGCAAGTGGCTACTCCACTTGCCTGCGGCGACGTCGACGAAGAGGGGCGACCCACGTTGCCGAGCTGTGGCCCCGCGCGCTCGGCACATCTTGCCAGTGCTCGGGAATGTGTGCTTTGCTCCTCCGCCGCGCTTAATTTTTGGATAAGCGCCAGCGAGAAGCGACGCCGACGCGACGCAAATGAGGTGCCTTCAAGGGCTGACGGCCGTCGTCCGCCGTGCGATGGCCAATTATTTCCGGCGCCATGCGCAAGCGACAAACAATCAAGCGACCGGATGGCGAGCGCATTGATAAGCGCGGAGCGAAGTAATGAATCTCGAAATCGAGTTAGAGTTTCCGCTTTGGTTAATGTAACTCGTACGCCAAAGCCAACGTTAATTCTATTCACAGCCTTCACTCTGCTTCAGTTAGGGTTTCAACGTACTTAACCGGGTTTTGATCCAATTGAACTGAACTGGACCTTGCGTTCACTTAGGTTCAGTTCAAGTTCAGTTCAGTGAACTGACCGGTTCACTGAGACTATGGATGCGTGCATCCGGCGTATACTAGACAACACAGCTGATAGGAGAGCCACGGATAAAGAGCCCTAAGTTCTCCCGGGCATGAAGGTACGATTTGTGGGACGTTCACGTTAGGCCAACGCGATGAAGAGTGTCGGCAGTCCTTTGAACGTCTATGGACTGAGAGGAGCGTTGAGTAAGCAAACACGTGCGCTCCAGTCGGCTGATCCGGCAAGCAGTGACAAGTGTATCCCCAAGAAGATAACGTACTAACGATATTACGGCAAAGTCACGCGCATCAAGTTGCTTAACGTAACCTGCATGCCAAGGCAACGGGAGAAAAGAACAGACCGATTGCGCACGCCACATGAAGTTAGAATAACTTCGTTTGTCAAAGTTTGAGCGCGTCATTTCCGGTTGCTAAGCGATTCACACTCAGTCCTTCCAGTGCAAACACGCAAATTCATCGAAAAATTGGATTTAATTGCGTGCATAGCGACGATATAGAGCATAGTCAGGAGGTCGAGAGAAAGGCAGTCTGAACAGAATTATGAAACTTTAATTCTTTAAAGTTTTGTTCCTGAAGCATACCCTAAGTACCTTCCCCTTCTTCAAACACTAAATAAAACACGAAAATGCAGAGGAAAAGACCGGCGCCATTAGTCACAATAAATATTCGCCAGCAAGCCGCTAACATGGGTAAACTACCGGCAATGGGGCTTATCAACTGACCGCCCCATTAGCAGCTGAAAGGAGTCACTTGACCTCTGGACGGCCGGCGGTGATGGAACGGCCGCTGCTGCCGCCTGCCACCGGCAAGGTGCTGACTCCCGGAGCACCAGGTTCACCCGCGAACCCGTGAGTCAGGCCAACTCCTGGTCCCGTTACGTCTCGATCGATGTCCCGCCGAAGCGACGCATTCCGGGCCGAACGCGGAACGAAGAGGCGCTAATTTCCGCTCTTTATCGGACCGCCGTCGGCGGCCGCCCGGCGGAGAGCGAGACCCTCAGGCCAGTTTACCGCCCGTCGTCATCCACTCGACCGATGGCCTCCGGAATCAGAGCCCTCGGTGGCGCGACTGGATCGCAATCCGTCGCGTTTGTTTGGCCGCAAAGATGTCGCTTGCGCCAGTGATTGAGTGTATGCGCAGCCGGCTCTGGCGTTGATGCACCACGGTCCCATATTGTGCTCCTCTAGGGGCGTGCTTTGACTAATGAGGGTTAGCCCTACTGATCAGCCAAACCTAGAACTAAGCCAACCAGATCGATGGGCGAGGGGAGCCTACCACCGCACTAGCACTCTTCTCAGATAAGGCAGTTGCGTAACTAAAGAAGGTATCGGCGCACGCATTCATCCCCTACCCTCACAATGTCGTAAATACATCACTCCTAGCCTGCATAATCAAATAGATACTTTCAAGCACGACCCCGCATATGCGGTGACAATATTCATTTTGCCTGCGCTGATTTCGTATAAGGGACTCATGTGCTATAAAAAAGCTTTTTAAGAGACGTGTCCGCCCTGCTTTGGCGGTGAATGCCGTCGACTGTAAATTTCGAAAAGCGGAACATCCTTCGAAATGCAGTGCATGCTGAAAACCACGAAAAGAGCTTCTTGCCTAGTGCAAAGTTTCCGAAACTCGGTGATTTTTTGGTCGGGAATAAATCAAGTTATTGGTATACCGGATAATAAGTAAAGGAGGTCGGTTGTCCGGGTCCCGCTATGTCCCGCTGGCGTGGATCGCGGCGGCTGGCGCAGCGTGGCACGGCGCCTGGCGCGAGCTTCCACAGTAGCCGGGTTCCATGGCGTAGGCAGGGATCTCAAACCCCCCCCCCCCTGGTTCCAGGGGTACCCCCTGGTTTTGGCTTTTTGTCCCTGGTTTTCATGGGCAAAACCAGGGGGTAAAAGTCAGATTTTCTTCAATGCAATTTTGGAAAGTCAAATTTTGACTTCAATTTTGACAAATAAGGCCCAAAAATCGCTCCGGCGGCACCTGCGGCGGGCTACATTATGTCAAAGCATTCTGAAAGTCACTATTTAGACCTAGTAAACGGCCAACTGTTGGGGCCTATTGTCCAGTTGAGCCAACACTTGGCGCAGGTGGCGTCGGCGGCGTACCATTCACGTGTAAAATCACCTTCTGAAGCCCATAAAACGTCAAATTTTCAGTCTTATTTTGCCAGATAAGCTGTCGTGACTTTATGGCACTATAGCGTCGCGCACTGCGCAGGCCTTTTCTCCTCGGTTGCGTGCACATTTGATCTTAATCACCGGGCTTGGTTGCGGCCGTTTCCGACCCGACGCCCCGGCGGTGACGGGCAATTTTCGGAGATTTTCTAGATAAGTTTCGCTTCTTTAAAAGGGTTTCGCCGGACGTCATCTTCGCCCAGTCCGACCAGACCGTCTCCGGTCTGATACGTTACGTCGACGCCTATTGTACTTGCATTTCATCGTTGCCACTACGTATGTACCTGCGCGTCTAATAAACCCTAATTACTTTCGTCGGACTCGGTCACC
>JNEY01000032.1:76678-114437 GCA_020875895.1 Aphelenchus avenae | reverse complement strand
CCCTGGTTTTCATGGGCAAAACCAGGGGGTAAAAGTCAGATTTTCTTCAATGCAATTTTGGAAAGTCAAATTTTGACTTCAATTTTGACAAATAAGGCCCAAAAATCGCTCCGGCGGCACCTGCGGCGGGCTACATTATGTCAAAGCATTCTGAAAGTCACTATTTAGACCTAGTAAACGGCCAACTGTTGGGGCCTATTGTCCAGTTGAGCCAACACTTGGCGCAGGTGGCGTCGGCGGCGTACCATTCACGTGTAAAATCACCTTCTGAAGCCCATAAAACGTCAAATTTTCAGTCTTATTTTGCCAGATAAGCTGTCGTGACTTTATGGCACTATAGCGTCGCGCACTGCGCAGGCCTTTTCTCCTCGGTTGCGTGCACATTTGATCTTAATCACCGGGCTTGGTTGCGGCCGTTTCCGACCCGACGCCCCGGCGGTGACGGGCAATTTTCGGAGATTTTCTAGATAAGTTTCGCTTCTTTAAAAGGGTTTCGCCGGACGTCATCTTCGCCCAGTCCGACCAGACGGACTCCGGTCTGATACGTTACGTCGACGCCTATTGTACTTGCATTTCATCGTTGCCACTACGTATGTACCTGCGCGTCTAATAAACCCTAATTACTTTCGTCGGACTCGGTCACCTTTTTCTGTTGTTGGCTCTTGGCATTCGGACCTAGCAAGGACGTACGTACATAAGTTCCAGGTCGCTCTAACAGTGAGCCCTAGAGAACAAATATTTATCGCTCTAGGCACTTGGGCCTAGCAAGCACGAAAGTTCCAGCCACTCTAGATAGTGAGCCCTAGAGAACACTATATTCGTTAGCATAACGTTGCTAAGCTTAAATTATCAATTAAAGCCACGACATAAGCCTTAGGAATCGCTCTGGCGGCGCCTGCGGCGGTCAACTTTTACGTCAAGTAGTTCTGAATTTCACTTTTGCAGGACTGTTCCAGCCATCTATGCACACCATTTTCTGAGCAGACTGCGATTTGTTGAAAAATTCACGAACGGTCGCTAAATATAGCGCATAGTTGTTAAAAGGCATTCTTGTAAACCCCAAATAAAGCTTAAACTACCTGTGGTACAGTTAAGCGGATGCCCCCCTGGTTTACCCCCTGGATTTTAGCTGAACCCCCTGGTTTACCCCCTGGATTTTAGCTGAACCCCCTGGTTTACCCCCTGGATTTGAACTGCTGGGCCCTGGTTCCGGGTTTTCGAGTTGAGACCCGTGGGCGTAGGACTGCGCTGCGCGGCTAGCTATGGCGCGTGCGGTGACGAAAGCCAATGGGCCAAAGCCGACGGTTATGCAGTGGCAACTCATGGACCTAGGCTCAACAATAAAACATTTATTTGGCAACAGTAACAGTTGGATTCAACAATGCGCTTCACTCCACTTTGGCTTTCAAACGAAGCTTGGATTCAAGCGCAGACAGGCGTGGCGCGTCACGAACGGTGTAGTCGCCGAACTGCCGGCATCTGCGCGGCGCACGAAAATGTTTCTCGGTGATGTCGGACGCGCGGCACAGATAGCACATGGTCATTCCGCAACGGCACGTCATCATGTTGCAACCGTCGTCCTTGACGATCCCAACGTCACATCGCGGGCAACGACGAATAGCCACGTCAGACATTTTGTTGTACCTAAAACTCGGTGCAGTAGAAGCTTGAGATAGAAAGTGCTGCAGCCAAATCTTATTTCAGAAAAGCTCCATCCATCAATTACGGACCGCTCCATTTGATTATACTTGGTGGGCCGTACCGTACCGGTTTCCGTGGCCTTTTAACGGCACGTAAAACGGAACGGCTCTCAAAATGCCGTTTTCATGCAGTACCGTTCCGTGAAGGCTGCGGCATTTTCGGCTCAGTACGGCACAGAAACGTTACGGGGAGCGGATATCTCCCAAGACAACATTTGAGTGCATGCATCGAGAAGACCTACAACTTATTGTTGCCCTCTCGATGTCTCTCAGCCAGAGCTTCGCGGCGGTCGAGTTGCTTGCACGTCGCTTCGATGTGCACGGGAAACATGTCCCTCTTGCAGGTTCTAAGTGGAAACGTCAGCTGGTGAAAGCAGAGGCAGCTACCTGCAGAAGTAAGCATTGCACACGGGGCATTCGAATGCCGGCCGGTCACGCTTGTTTTGCTCGATTACGACGCCATACGAGCAACTGTCATTCTTGCACCTAAACACCACGCTAGGTACTGGTAGTATGCGGAATGGNAGCTGCCGTCATCTTTGACCGACGTGCACTCCACGACGCTGTAACTCGAAGACCCTACGTAGCGTCGCCGGACCTAAACGAGCGAGTCTCTTGACAATTACAAATGCAATGAGTAGAACACGGATGCATAGATAGTGCATACGTACCCAGCATATCCTCCTCCGCCGATGGTCAAAGGCTATCGCTTGGATATCGGCCCTTTCGAGCGTCCCAATAGGATCACCTTCCAGGTCGTCCAGATTCTTGTGGACTATGTGCGTCAACGTAACAAGGATGGCGGTAGCGGGAGCGTCTTTCGGCTCGTTAATGGCACGACAGTGCGTTGTGTTCTCCAGTCTGTAGCCAGGCTGACACGCGCAATCGAAGCCACGATCCGTGGACGCGTTAACGACGATGTTTGTGCAAATTTGGAGACAGACTGGACGATGCCCTAAAAGAAGACTGAGTGTTAGGCTCAGCACTAGTAAACGTTCGCTGCACGAACTGAAGTCTTACCCTCGCGTATCCTCTGGCATTCGTCCTCGTCTACGCAGTCGGAATCGGATGGCACTTTGCCTGCAGGGCAGTAGCACTTCATGCCCTCATCGAGCGTCTCGACGCCGCCATATTTACATACAGTCTTCTGCTTTTCCGAGCTTGGGCTCTTGCCTGAAAGGCAGGTCGTCTCAGTTGTGACTTGTTTTAGTAATGGCTGGATCGAAAATAAAGTAGTTTGACTCACCACATCTTGAGTGTTCGTCGGAGCCGTCTTCACAGTCCTTCCGCCCGTCGCAGAACCTCGTCAACTCGACGCATTTGCTCTTGTCGACGCATCTGTGCATTCCGGGCGGGCATGCGACCTTCTGTGGACATTCGGTTTCGTCGGAGTTGTCCACCGAGCCGTCCGGCGACTGCCCGCAGTCGAGTTCGCCGTCGCAGCGGTAGCCCATGGGGAGACAGCGTCCGGTTGTCCGGCAAGTGAACTGGCTTTCCGGGCATTGCTTCTTCGCTAAACGCAGTGAGAGTGGCAGCATATCCCACCATGGTTGGCTCTAAAGGCCATCACTTACGACACGTCGGCGGTTCATCCGTTCTGTCGACGCAGTCGAACTCTCCGTCGCATCTCCACGCGAGCGGGATGCACTTGCCGGCGCTGATAGCCCCATCGCAGTAGAGTTGACCCACGGAGCAGTTGGCTAAAACAGCACCATCGAGAACAGAACAAAAAAGTAGCCGCTGGATGATTGTCCAACATCGTCGCTTTGTTTCCTTCTACAGGACCGCTTGCCTGATCGTTTAGACCTGCCGTTGAGCAGCGCACGGAATTTGCTGGGACCCCGACGGTAACATACTGCACGTCACGGTACGCAATGAAGTTCTTCCGGAATATAAAAGGTAAATTGACCGCTGGTTGAAGTCCAACTTCACAGCTATGCTTTGTTCTGCAGGACCGTTTAGAGCTGGGCAGTGTAAGCGAGGACGTAGTTCGTCGGAGGCACCAAACCGCAGGCAACTAACTACCAAAAAGTCTAACTTGTTAGTTCGTGTCATAGCAAGTATTAGTACTCAGCTCCCTTGTACAGGTCATTAAGCTTTGTTAGCGTAAGATACTTGCAAACGTGAGTTAGTACGGAAATAGTCTGGCAGATGCCAATAGTCGTCGCCATTTGTTAGTTAAGTCTGCTATTAAGCGAGCGTTAGCTTGAGCTCAAGAATGTTCCTGGCGTACGTCGAGTCTCTTCAGCTCATACAAGCGCATGCAACGCCGTTATCATCGCGCAGGTAGGTAGGAATTTAGGTTAGATGTGACTCCGACACGCATTTTAGTAGACAAGAGGTGCATAACTGGCCTGCACTAGCATCCAGCCACTATTTATACCCGCCACCATGACGCCGATCTTGTTTATTTACCGTCGGTTCCTAGCAAATACCTGCTCTGCTCAACAACAGACCATCTGGCCGACAGGCGCCCATTTATTTACGTGCACTCTGTGCACCTATTGTCGCCTTGCGGAAAACAAAAGCAAAACAGCAACTGACCGCGGTCGTCGGTTCCGAAGTAGGGGTCGTACTCCGCGTAGACCTGAGTCGAACATAGGAGAAATATTGCAAAGGCGTGGGTGATAGAAAGAATCATTCTTCGAAGCTCTCAGTGCGAAAGTCGATGTGTTGTAGTCCCGTGAATAACCCGCTCGGAAATATGTAGAAGATACGCAGAAAAGTTTGTGGCAATAAAATCTAACGTAGAGCGGGGCTCAGCGACCCGACGAGGAAACAATCAGAGCATTCTTCACTGTGATTCGGGAACCTAAAGTTAGACGCATCATGAGCTTCTAGCAAGAAAGCGTCACGCAACTCGACGTTATTGGACAGCACAAAGCGATCGACAAGCGCATATGACGCGACAAGCGAACGCGACGACACCTAATTACAAGGCGTCCGCTCTCTTCGGATCAGTGAACAAGGTCGTGCACAGCGCGTCAAATTGCACGGTTTGCAACGCTAGCGCAGGCCAGCGTGGGACTCAAAGGTAAAATGCATGGCATCCAACGATATTGGGACGCAAAAAAACCCACATTCCACGATGCAATTCGATTGGTATCGCCGTATACAACGAGCGAACGGCTTTGATAAATCTAGCAGCAAGACCATGTACTCGAGTTGCCATATCTTGTCGCCGACTGTATTGGCCGGGCCCAAGGATAAATGGGCCCCATAGCAAGGCCTTATTTAGGGGAGGGTCGCCTCCGATAGGAAACGCGGACCTTTAGGTGGAGAAATTTAGGAATCAGGTACATTTTTAAACCACAAAGTTCTAAACCCGTTAATTAATGCGTTTTCAGTAATTTAGTGGCCATTTTGACTTGTTATTGAATGCATTAAGGGCCCCATTTTGGCTTTTCCCTACCAGGGGTGGCTCCTTGGTCCTCTAATCCTTAATACGGACGTGATTCATAGGACAAAGTGTTTAGGATGAACGCCTTCTTGGCATTAAAGTATCCTACGGGGATGTAATAAAGGCGAAATTGCATCGTCCGTCAAATCCTCAGCGGGCTGCGAAGAAGAAAAATGAGCGTTCGGCAACAGCTGTCAGCGGGCTCGCCAAGGAAAACACCTCGGCAATTTGGACCTGATTATGACGACCGTCAGCTGGTGGACACCCGTGATTGAGTGCGTTCGTGAACGGCCGGAACGGCCCGGCAGCTATTTGGAATGGTCCAGCGAGCCGTGGCCGACGGTGGTGGCAGCGGATAACGGGATACTCAAAAAAGTGAGCGGGCTACGGCGTTAATGAGCTTTCCCAAGAGGCGAGCGGCTAAATTTGCGACTGGAGATCTTAAGTATGGGTACGGCAGAACTTAAGAAAGCAGAATTACGTACTTCATGCAGCCAAGGATCATAACAAACTTCGGACCCCCATATTAATCAGAATTCGCATTGAGCATACATCAATGCCGGATCATGTTGCACAACTTTACCGAATGCGCGTATACAGTGTGGAAAGGAAGGAGCGCGAAATGTAAGAAACAGCAAAGCCATGACTTCCTTCGTTATAGTTGAAGTGTTCTTTGTTCTACTTTCGCCTTAGCAAAACAACGCAACCGGTCAGGGTCGGGTCCAGCGCAAAAAGGGCTGTACGTTTGCAGATGGACATCGATGACGAATGATTAGTCAGAAGAGTGACTTATTCAGAAGAATTCAGAGAAGAGAAGAGTGACTCATGCTTTTTGTATGCTGAGATTACCGACAGATACAACTCGGTATTTTGTCGCGAATCGCCCCACAGTTATCAGCATGGTTCAACTATCAAAGACGCAAAAGACGGTAGAAGACCAGCAGCAATCACGGAATCGTAAATTTTCTGAAACACACCGTTAACGTCCGCGCGATCCCGACAGTGGGCGCATGGGTATTTGGACAACAAAAAGTTGGACAACGACGGTGGCGGTGGCAGCGCTGTGATCATCGCGCGCAACGGGGGGACACCCGGAAAGGAAACAAACGCGACGCGCCGCGGGCCGTCTCCCGGCCGCCTGCGCGACTCCATCGATGGGCCTTTTTCTCGCGCGGACCCATTACATAATTTACAACAGTGCGGCGGCAGCCAGGCGGCGGCGGCGGCCTTGAGGTGCGTCGCGCGTCGAGCGATTAGCGACGGTCAAAGTGGCAGTGTGCATGCAATCGCGCGGGTCTTTGCACGCCGATGCTTGTTGCCGTCTTCCGCCTAAGCTCACGGAAAGAGATCCTCAGGAATTATTCAACAGCTTGCGAAGAGTGCTTTTCGCGCCTTAATACACCCGCTGGAGCCACATGCGCACCGATGAAGAGGGCGAGGCGTGGACCTCGGCTACGCATCACAAGAGGTCAAGAGGCAAATGCCCACAGCGAGTATGAGCATGCAGTGAGCATGCATTGTATGACGCTTAGCGATGATTCAATGAAAACTCAGACAGCACAGTCTGTTCGTTTAAAACTGCCTACAAAATCTCGGTCTACGTGCATGGTATACGCTAAGTTTAGTGGGGGTTAGGTCAATCGAAAACAGTCAAGATCCACACATTTATCACCGGTTTGTGCGGGATGTTATACCAGTTTCCACGAGCACGCAAACTTTCGCAAAGTGTGTTCGGTATATTCGTTTAACGACCCTTACAACCATTAGTCGGGTCAGAAGAGCCGTCGATTTTAAGAATTTTTTGGATAGTTTGTTATCGTCACACATCGGAACATTAGCCAGCCACGAGCGGCCTATGTGATTAGCAGGACTTTTGGAGGCTTGTGTCCCGAAAATTACCATTTTCTTCAGTCTGGAGAAAGGCAGACGAGAAACTTTTATATTGTAGGTCCACCAGATCCGCCGAAAGAAAAACATCTTTCTGTCGGATTCAAAAGATAGTTCTGACATGTTGGAGCAGGTTTCAAGCCGCAAGATCGTTAACGAGCGGCCCAACCTCAGACATGGCTCTTAACATTTCCGGATGGGCAAAGTGCTCATAAAAGTGAAATGCGCCTCCGCCGCCAGGGCATTCGGTGCAATCGCCTCCACAGCGCGACGACCGCAGGGCAGGAAATCCAAACCAATAACCTCCATGTCCATCTGCTGTGGCTACAAGGCGCGCGCGGCTAATTACATCCGCCACCCGCGCCATCTCGGAACGCACCCACCAATATAAGGATCCAAGGCGCCCACTCATGTGGTGGTGCGGTCGAAATAGACTCCAGTAGAATCCAATTTTGGCGTTGCACGCTGAAAGCAGTGCGCGAACGGTGCCAGAACAAAAGGTGCTAAGGGCGCCCGGACCTCACTTGAGTGGGGATAAGAAGTCCACGCTGGGAGCGGTCAACGGAGTAGTCATCGACGGGGTCGATCGTTGGCGGCCGCCAGGCGATTAATCCCATCTGGCCTCGCGGTTACAAGCGTCGGATAATCCATGCCTCTGGACGTCAACAAGCGTGGGAAAGACAAGGATGCAAAAATGACTCAGTTTCGCCGGAAGACAATTTACGCCTAGTGGAACGGAGCATCAGCAGTTACGTATCTCACTGGAGATGGTAAAGAGTATTGCAGGAAGACGTTTTTCTGAGATAGGGAAGCAACTGATATTTGCGTTCGCCGCTAATCCAGCGCATTACACTCTTGCGGTCATTAGCGCGCAGAAACAGCAGGTATGCTTCCTCTCTTACGTTTTCAGTTGTTAGTAGAAACATATTCCGAAAACTTTACAAGCGCTTTCTGAGGGCGTGTAATTATTACAAGCCTCGAAAAGCGTCTTTAGGCATCAATTATTTCTAGTAACTACGGATTGTCATCCTCAAACACTCATCCGCAGTAGCTCTCGCATGACATTAATCATACACTTGTTTCGTGATCTTTGCAAACGGCAGATGCTTAAACTTAGAAACCTAACAGAGCCAGTTTTGCTGATGCGTTCGGTACGCTTGAAAGGGGTCTCTTCTGCATCAGGAAAATATTCGCGGTTGAAAACATAACATGAAAATAGGCATAACAGCGTTGACGCTTGAATAAATGGACCGCGTGTTGACAAGTGGGCCCGATTAAAGGGCCAAGACGAGAGGGTCCTGAGGACTTAAACGGGCGGAAGGAAGTCGCAAGTGGCTACTCCACTTGCCTGCGGCGACGTCGACGAAGAGGGGCGACCCACGTTGCCGAGCTGTGGCCCCGCGCGCTCGGCACATCTTGCCAGTGCTCGGGAATGTGTGCTTTGCTCCTCCGCCGCGCTTAATTTTTGGATAAGCGCCAGCGAGGAGCGACGCCGACGCGACGCAAATGAGGTGCCTTCGAGGGCTGACGGCCGTCGTCCGCCGTGCGATGGCCA
Organism: Aphelenchus avenae; assembly: GCA_020875895.1. Lineage (NCBI taxonomy): Eukaryota > Metazoa > Nematoda > Chromadorea > Rhabditida > Aphelenchidae > Aphelenchus > Aphelenchus avenae. The sequence goes on along the minus strand of JNEY01000032.1, from coordinate 105,895 downwards.
ATTATTTCCGGTGCGATGCGCAAGCGACAAACAATCAAGCGACCGGATGGCGAGCGCATTGATAAGCGCGGAGCGAAGTAATGAATCTCGAAATCGAGTTAGTGTTTCCGCTTTGGCTAATGTAACTCGTGGGCCAAAGTAACGTTAATTCTATGCACAACCTTCACTCCGCTTCAGTTAATGTTTCAACGTACTGAACCGGGTTTTGATCCAGCTGAACTGAACTGGACCTTGCGTTCACTTCGGTTCGGCTCAGTTCAAGTCCAGTTGAGTGAACTGACCGATTCACTGAGAGTATGCATGCATACATCCTGAGGACAACACATCAAATCTCTCATCTGGGAGAGCCACGCATAAACATCCCTAAATTTTCCCTGACATGATGGTAATGATTCGTGGATGTTCACGTTGGGCTTACGCGACGAAGAGTGTCGGCAATCCTTTGAACATGCATGGAGTGAGAGGAGCGTCGAGTAAGCAAACAACCGCACTCCAGCCAGCTGATCCGGCAAGCAGAGATAAGTTTATCCCCAAGACGATAACGTACTCTAACGATATTACGGCAATGTCATGCGCATGAAGTTTCTTAACGTAATCAGCATGCCAAGGCAAACTGTGAAGATAAGAGATTGTATAGAATGCGCACGTCGCATGAAGTTAGAATAACTTCGTTTGTCAAAGTACGAGCGCGTCGTTTCCGGTTGCTAAGCGATTCACACTCAGTCCTTCCAGCTCAAACACGCAAATTCGTCGAAAAGAAGGATTTAATTGCGTGCAGATCGACATTATGAACTTAGCCAGGAGAAGGTCGAGAAAAATTCAGGCTTAGCAGAAAGTTGAACATTTTAATTCTTTAGAGTTTTGTTCCTGAAGCATACCCTAAGTATATTTCCCCTTCTCCAAACACTAAACAAAACACGAACATTCAGAGGAAAAGACCGACGCCATTAGTCGCAATAAATATTGGCCAGCAAGCCGCTAACATGGGTAAACTCCCGGCAATGGCTTATCAACTGACCGCCCCATTAGCAGCTGAGAGGAGTCACTTGACCTTCGGACGGCCAGCGGTGATGGAACGGCCGCTGCTGCCGCCTGCCACCGGCAAGGTGCTGACTCCCGGAGCAGCAGGTTCACCCGCGAACCCGTGAGTCAGGCCCTACTCTTAGTCCCGTTACGTCTCGATCGATGTCCCGCCGAAGCGACGCGTTCCGGGCCGAACGCGGAACGAAGAGGCGCTAATTTCCGCTCTTTATCGGACCGCCGTCGGCGGCCGCCCGGCGGAGAGCGAGACCCTCAGGCCAGTTTACCGCCCGTCGTCATCCACTCGACCGATGGCCTCCGGAATCAGAGCCCTCGGTGGTGCGACTGGATCGCAATCCATCGCGTTTGTTTGGCCGCAAAGGTGTCGCTTGCGGCAGTGATTGAGTGTATGCGCAGCCGTCTCCGGCGTTGATGCACCGCTGGCCGATATTGTGCTCGTCGAGGGGGTGCTTTGACTAATGAGGGTTAGCCCTAGTGATCAGCCAAACCTAGAACTAGGCCAAACAGATTGATTGGCTAGGGAGAGAGGGACCTACCTCCGCACTAGCACTCTTCTCGGATAAGGCATAAGGCCGATCCCTTGATCGGCGTACGTCTGCATCCCTCATCCTCATACAGTCGTAAAGACATGAAACCTGAAGCTTTAGCCTGCATAATTAAATAGATACGTTCAAGCACGACCTTGCACATGCGGCGACCATGCCTGCGAAATCGCATTCTTTGATATCGTCGGTCCTCGTACACGAGAACAGCAAGAGAGCAAACATGCGTCCACTTTTACTGTATAATGTAGATTTCGAATAAGGATTATAAAAGATGCGAATAAGACGAATTTCGAACCGTGACCAAAAAGCCGTACACTAAACGTGCGTGCCAAAAATCCGACCTTCCGAATAAAAATATCAGAAATAAAAATTTTGATGCGCAGCAAGGTGCAGCTGATTCACAGCTAGATGATGTAGGCACTCATGTGCTAGAACAGAAGCTTTTTAAGAGTCGTGTCCGCCCTGCTTTGGCGCTGAATGCCATCGAGTGTAATTTCGCAAACCAAGCGAAACACTCTTCGAAATGCAATGCCTACTGAAACGGGCGAAAGAGCATCTTGCCTAGTGCTAAGTTTCCGAACCTCGATAATTTTTTAATCGAAAATAATCGAGTTTTTGGCATATCGAATAATAACGAGGCTCAACAACAAAACATTTACTTGGCAACAATAACAGTTGGATTCAACAATGCGCTTCACTCCACTTTGGCTTTCAAACGAAGCTTGGATTCAAGCGCAGACAGGCGTGACGCGTCACGAACGGTGTAATCGCCGAATTGTCGGCATCTGCGCGGCACACGAAAATGTTTCTCGGTGATGTCGGACGCGCGGCACAGATAGCACATGGTCATTCCGCAACGGCACGTCATCATGTTGCAACCGTCGTCCTTGACGATCCCAACGGCACATCGCGGGCAACGACGAATAACCACGTCCGACATTTTGTTGTACCTGAAACTCGGTGCAGTAGAAGCTTGAGATAGAAAGTGCGGCAGCGTTACGGCTTACGCCAAATCTCATTTTAGAAAAGCTCCATCCATCAAATACGGACTGCTCCATTTGATTATACTTGGGGCGGGCCGTACCGTACTGTTCTGTTTTCCGCACAGGTCTTCGTACCCCTATTACACGTACAACGGAACGACTCTCGAACAATGCCGTTTTCATGGAGTGTCCGTTCGTAGTGTGAAGGGTGAGGCATTTTCGGCTCAGTACTGGACAGAAAACGGTACGGGGAGCGGGTATCCGCCAGGTCAACATTTGAATGCATGCATCGAGAAGACCTACAACTTGTTGTTGCCCTCTCGATATCTCTCCGCCATTGCTTCGCGGCGGTCGAGTTGCTTGCACGTCGCTTCGATGTGCAACGGAAACATGTCCCTCTTGCAGGTTCTAAGTGGAAACGTCAGCTGGTGAAAGCAGAGGTTGCTAGCTACCTGCAGAAGTAAGCATTGCACACGGGGCATTCGAATGCCGGTCGATCGCGCTTGCTTTGCTCGATTACGACGCCATACGAGCAACTGTCATTCTTGCAACTAAACACCACCCTAGGTACTGCTAGTACGCGGCATGTNCGAGCGTCTCGCACGCAACCAGCAAGGGGACAAATAAGCAGCGGCGGGGAGTGCGCAAGTTCAACTAACTGACTTCCGCGTTTTCGCTTTGAATGTCGGTGATGATAAAGTCAGACTTCTCATTGTCGACTTTATGTTTTAACGAATGTCTATTCACTGCGGCATTGCTAACCCACTCGACCTCTTCCGGAAGTGGATTATGGCGCTAAACGTCGTGGAAAATCCCTTGAGGTCCGACGCTCCCTTGCGTTCCCTGATGTGTTGCTTGACCGGCAGGTGTGCGACCTCTTCGAAGCAGCGACATTGCGGATTCCGCGTACTTTCATTTGGGCCTTATTCCATCTAGCCGTTGCCTGGGCTCCGTTGACTGCCCGATCTCACATGAAGCGCTGTCGACTATTTCCGCTCGACGGTAAAATCCCCGCCCAAAGGAGCGAGAACTCGTCATCGCGTCGCGCTTTTAGTCGCCACTTCCGTTGGGGGTGGCAGCTGGTGACTTTGGGCGACTTTGTGGCGAATTCCCAGTACCGGCTGCAGGCGACAGCATTGCGCCCGTTCACCCAACAATCGGATGACGGCATTTCGTTGTTGTCCACTTAGGGTCCCATCGACCTCGCGTTGTTTATGACTCCACTAGGGCCCTTCTGCGTCGGTCGGATCGATTGAGGCGCTGCTGCGGAACTGAGCTGCGTCGCCGCTCTAACGGNCGTCCATTATGCTGGACACGCACGTGATCCTCTTGCAACGAGCGTCTCGCACGCAACCAGCAAAGGGACAAATAAGCAGCGGCGGGGAGTGCGCAAGTTCGACCAACTGACTTCCGCGTTTTCGCTTAGAATGTCGGTGATGATAAAGTCAGACTCATCATTGTCGACTTTATGTTTTAACGAATGCCTATTCACTGCGGCATTGCTGTCCCACTCAACCTCTTCCGGAAGTGGATTACGGCGCTAAACGTCATGGAAAATCCCCTGAGGTCCGACGCTCACATGGGTTTTTTGTGTGTGCATGACCGCCAGGTGTGCGACCTCTTCGAAGCAGCGATATTGCGGATTCCGCGTAATTTCATTCAGGCCTTATTCCAATCAGTCGTTGCCTGGGCTCCGTTGACGTTTTCTTGCCCAACCTCGCACGGCGCGAAGTAGATCGTTTCCGCCCGACGGTAAAATTCCCGCCCAGGGGAAGGAGAGCTCGTCATCGCGTCGCGCTTTTAGCCGCCACTTCCGGTGGGGGTGGCAGCTGGCGACTTTGTCGCGAATTCCCGGTACTGGCTGCAGGCGACAGCATTGCGCCAATTCATCCAACACTCGGATGACGGCATTTCGTTGTTGTCCACTTAGGGTCCCATCGACCTCGCGTTGTTTATGACTCCACTAGGGCCCTTCTGCGTCGGTCGGATTGATTGCGGCGCTGCCGCGGAACTGAGCTGCTGTGCACCTCTAACGGCGGCTCATGGAATATTTCATTAGTGCGAACACACGACCGCTAACTAGCGGGTCCACGCAAAAAAAGCACGGGTCCACGGATAAGCAATCCAATTTCCACGACCCACCCGCGCGCTCGTCGCGGATCGCATGGACGGCTCGGCCAGCGCAGCGCTGAAAGTGTCATTTGCGTGTTTGGATATAGCTCAATTACGAATCACCCATGCGGCCAGATGCTAACCCGCATGACGACCTGGAACAAAACCCGCGAACGACGAAAAGTGATGCGAGTTCGTACGGTAATTTGTTATGAGTGTTGTCTCAAGCCTCCGTCGCAAATGCTATTTTCCGATCGCCTCTTTGCCGTTTTTTGCTTCGGATTATTCCGCTAAGGACACATTTTGGAAGCGTTTGACTTCGCAATATCGCGTCGAACAAAAACCTCAAACTCTGGGATCGCAACGCGTTAAATACTCCACTCTTTCGACTTCTCACGTTCGCTGCATGAAAGCGCTCCACTCCAAGCTCGTTAATTTTCGCTAGCTATTCCCCTCCTTACAATGCTAATCAGGTTACGTTCTGCAAATTGCATAAGCCACTTCCGGTGTCCTCAAGATCAAAGCGCGCAAATGGGCAGGGCGGCAACTGTTCGACGATTTTTGTGGAATATAGGGCCATACATTTCCCTGCTCTTTGTACCGGTGAGGGGCAAATCATATTGTGGGTGATTCATCAGCAACACACAAGTTAATTTAACAAACCTAGTGGTGCTGGATTGTTGTACCAGAGAGCAACTTTAAAAGGTCGAGGCCCTCCCTGAACCATGAGGCACGCGCCGTGCCATGGTCCACTCGGTGGGGCGCCACGGTATGGCACCCCCGGGGCATCACTTCTAATCAGGGCCATAGGTAGGATCCGAGGAGAGTTGGAGGGGTCGGGAAGGTTCAAGTTATGGCCTAAAATGGGTCAATATGAGGCTAAAGTGGCCTAAGACGGCTAGAACAACGTCAAGTGTCCGGACATTTAATGACACACTACGTAAATCTACAAGGATGCGACCAAGTTGTCGGTCACTTATAAGGCCTCCATTACAGGGACGCAACGCCTCTTCCGGTTTAGCCATCCGTCCCAAGGTCCCTGCCACGTGCTTCTGCAGCACACTTTGAAAGTGCAAGCAGAGCATTGCCGTGCTTCCTTCGTCAGCACGGCTTAGACTTTCTAATCGGCTTCCATAAGTCTCGTCTAGGGCTTTCCCCGACTCGCTCACTTCGTTCCCCGAGCTCCACTTATGTGTGTTTTTCTTCCCCGACCTCATGGCCCGTGCCGACGGTGGCCGTCGAAGGCGTCTATTTACGACATGCGTTTAATTCAAATTACGGCAATAAAGCGGCCCGACGGTCGACGTACGCGTGCCGGACGGGAGGTGATCTTGTGCCATCTGGCTCTTCCCGCCGCGGGACTGGAAGGCGGTGCTGCCGCTTCTTCCAACGCACTTCCCTGGCGCCACTTGAGATAACTTACGGGAAATGTTCGCCACTGGCGGTCGCCTCCAGCGCCGCGAGTAACGAGTGCCGAGTTGAGCCTTTTCTCCACTAAGCCGAGTGCGGTTTCAACGCACAGCGGTAATTAACTCTTTTTGCGGAATTGTCACTCGATACTCGTGTCGACGACGCGAGCCGAGTTACACTTCCCTCTTGGGCATTTCCCGCCGAGCACCTCATGCGTCAGAGCTCGCGTTTTGAACTGGAAGCGTGTGCCAGTCGGCGGTTACCTCTCGTTGACTTGCGTTTTCAGTGGTGATGCTTTCCGAAAACTTTTCCTGAAACTGAGTCGCCCGTTGCTCTAAGCGGTAATAAGCGGTGATTCTGATTTCGACGTTCTGCACGAGTTCTCCATTCTGTAGGTTTCCGTGCCGTTCCGTTCTTCCGCTGACTGTTGTTGCTCCGTTCTGCGCAACTATTTCGAGGCGCCGAAAAATGTTTGTTTGTGGTGTCCTAATTCTTCGCTTTTCATTCTATACAATGTGCAAATCTCCAGTGTATGAAGAGAGGCACGTGTGCACTGCTACTCGACCGGTGTTCGGTCTGTTGGACAAGCGTAAAAAGGGGTGCAGAACACGGGTCTTAAAAATTCGTTCCGTTCCCAAGTAGCCCGTTCCCTTCTCCGTTCTGTCCGTTCTGCACAGCTTGGTCTGAATGCTCACTTTGGTCATGATCTGTGTCCCCACCGTTGTGCTCGTAATTCCATTTGTGCACTGCTTGCGTGAGATTCGCCAAGTGGAAATGCGAGAAGCATATGGAAAACTGAGAAAATTGGAGCACATAAGCTCATTACGTACGCAAGCATTGCTTGCGTTAGCAGTCACGCGCTCTACAAAAGTTTCGGGCTACTTGGGCTTTTCGCAGTACAGATCTCGGAACATAAATAAGAGCCTTTGTTGGTGGTAATTTGTCATCCCGCCTGGTGTCGCCGCCGTTCCGGGAGCTCATTTTGTGGACGCTTCGTGAAAACATGTTGGGTCGCTTTGCCGAATGTTCAGCGTTCCGTTTTGGCATTGTTGTTCCCAGCAGGACACAAACATTGTGTAAGGTAGGCGTGCATGGTGATTTTGCAGGTGCGCACAATTATACGTTTATACTAAGCGAATCTTGTTCGCATAACATCCAGAAGTTTGCACACTGCTTTGCAGAATGATTCTTGATGCGCTCAAGTTTTGTCTACGCTCGACGTAGGCATTCCATGGCATGTTAGCCATGCAGATACGTAGGGCAAAGTTGCCACGAACTTTATTTGACAAGCCCGAGCTCGCCCCACTAATAAACACCTGCTAATCGGATGTCTCAGAAGCCACTGAGTGCCGGATGTCATCCCTCTTTGAGAGCTGTTTGCATTGCAATTAAACGAGGTGTCTAAGGTTTCGTCTCGCCGGAAGGTGTCATCTAAGACTGAAGTATGTGATTCTTTATATCGCTTTACCGGCTTCATCGAACACTTATGACGATTTTTTTCCGGGCAGTGGCCGCCGAAACCGGATGACCTCGGGTAGAGGGCGTTCCAGATTTAGCCCGAATGGTACGCGCAGTCACTTTTTGGCTCCTCGTCTGTTTGCGTTGTTACTCGATACTTTAAATCCGTGCTTTGGCTCACGTGTGAGGATCTGAACCGCCCAGCGACCCAAATACTATTCGACGTGAAATCGGCCTGGGCGCTGACGCCATGGTTTAGTCTCTGGTCGAGCTGTACTCTCGAGTACAGCGCTGTGTTCATTCCGACCATTTTTGTATTTGTTCTGGTTTACAGCACAATTCAAAATGCACTAGAAGAAATTTGTGCCGGTTCCAATCTTGTGATTAACGGCGACGCACTGGCCAGGACGGCCGAAGTGGTCTCTCGGCAATTTGCGTAAATCACTTTTTGTTCTGAGCCATCATAACAAGCAGGTTTGTCGGCGATAATTACGCGCCGGCTAAGGCAAACGCCGCTTTCAACCTGTTTATGTGGCGTTGGTTTTCCGGGAAAGGAAGCTTTCTGGCTGTGCGGAGTTTGGGCCGTTTTCCCACCTGAGCGACTTTCAATGGGAAAATTTACTTCACTTTTCTCATTAGCTGGTTGCTCCGTGAATGAATGTGGGAGTACCTTCAATGCACGGAGTCTGCCCGGCCATTCAAAAGGCATTGTTTCTGTGCACGGAGGCGAGCTGACCTCTGAGGTAAATCGGCGCTGTTCCTCGAAGCAGGCTCTTTCATAGTTGTCCGGCCACTTCCGCTATGCTTCCTGGAATGGACGCTGCAGAAGTGTCTAAGGCGGCGAAAGTATTATGACACACGGCCATGTTTGTGTCTGGCTTATTTCTGGCTCGGTCAGCTGTAAGGGGAAGTCCGCGTCCTCTGTCGTGCTTAATTTGGAACCAGCTGCTCACTAGCAGAGATATGTGCTGCACTCGCTTACGGATACTATTAGTGTTCGATAATAATCGCGCAGTTTCGTCTACGTGTGTTCGTCGACCGAGACTACTCATGCGCTTCTCCGCTTGGAGAATCACTTCGCGCGTATGCGCGCGTCGCGCGCGAGAAGCGCGTATGTGCGCTTGTAGGGAAGGGAATAAAGCATGCGATCTTCAGTCCATATCGGACGATGCGATGGGAGGACGAACACGGTTCCTCCCTTACCAGATAAACACTCGCTGAAATACAGGATCTCTTTGGGTTGCAAGGCAAGGAATACTGGTGGTTTTTAACGAACTTTGGCATTACCACGAGTCCAGCAGAAAGGCTCCTCGTCTCCCTGCAGTGGCCACCGTGCCTTTTGTGACCACAAGACGACGACGCTTTGCTTGGCATACTTTGCATATGAGGGCGCTTTACTATGCTCTTTATGTTTTTTTGTAGATATTTCACACTAATCTTAGTTTCGTATTGTCCGCACTGCTCCCTCTATTCCAGTAAGCACGAAACTCCAAACAAAATTGGTCCAATCCCATTCTGCAAATCCGAGATGCCATTTAAGAGGTAGGAAAGGACCTTCCCATGTTTCTCGCTTGACCTCCTGCGAGCACATTCTGCGTGTGTCGCATTTATCCCATTCAGATGCTTTTTGTGCCTCCAGGAAGTGCCGTTTTACGTGTACGCTGTGACGTCCCTTCGGCACATGCGGCACATCGCCGATTTCCGGGATTTGGAAGAGGACACCGGCCGCTGACGGCACAGCTACTGCCTTTTAAAAACGCCGTTATCCGCGATCTTTAACGGCACATTTTGTGCGCGAAGCGCCACCGGCACAGTGCGGCCGACGGCGTCGTCAGCGACGTAGTAACTCTTTAGGTTAATGCTCGTCGGCGACGACGGGTAACCGAGACGCACGCGCGGCGACGGCGTCGCGCAGCTGTCCGTCTCGCATCGCTCTAATTAGTGTCCTCCGTTGGGTGTGCGCGTAAAGGCATTTCACCGCCCCAGAGCGCTTTTGGTGTCAGACATTACCCGTGCCGGTCCCAGCGCTGCTGCTGCTGCTCGTGCCCTCCCACGATGATCGGGTGCGGTAGTGAAGTCAGTCGGCTGGGTGAAAACTAAAACCTGCGAAAAGAAGCGTCGTCGTGTGGGTGGCTGTCGGGCCGGCAATTATGCCACGCCGCTAAGAAATGCGCTTTGACGTATGAGCTTTGTTCAAGGGACGCTAAATAGGCGGTAAGTTTATGGCCGAACGCTGGAGCGCCTGGAAGTGATATTTACGATGGCGCGAACTTAAGAGGCATTACATGGCGCCTACTGGTCTAGTCGGCCAATTATTTTGCACGTTCGTTCAATGCCGGTATAATGGAACAATCGCGTGTCGCGTACTGTTTTCTGTCGTATTTGGCGTGCACTATATTTCGTACATCATGCCTGTACATTTCAGAATGCCATATACGGGTCCATGGTGGTCTACGTCGTCGAGTAGTCGCCGATCCATCCCTGCTAGCACAAAGTGCATGGCATCGCCATGACCTCCTTCCTCGTCATTACGGACCAACACTCGAAAATCTTCGGGCACCGTCTCCTCAACAGTCAGCTAGCGCTCTACATCGGCGTCATCCAGCTCTTCGTCTGCATCTGGTCGCTCACTCAGCACGTTTTCTCCATCCTCGCGTTCGATAAGGTGAGCTGTACCACTTAAAAAGATTCCGGACATTTTGTCAAGAACTATATTTCTAAACCAACAAAGTAAGGCCAAAACTGAATCATTTTCCGCCCACATACATATTCCCCCGGCTCCCCAACTATATATCCCTTTCGTTTATAATTGCCGCTTCCAACATTAAGCCGGAAGTCCTCGGCGGTCTTATCTTTGAAGAGATGCTTTATTTGGTCCGCGTAAAAAACGAAGTCGACTGCACGATGAGACCCCGGGGACGTGCACTTAGTCGATACGTGCACGATGCAGGGGGATATTTAGTTCTGTGAACGAAGAAGAGTAGCCCTGAGAGGGACTCGAATTACTCGCGGCATATCCCGCTAAATGGCTAATGATGGGAGAGTACTCAACGAACTAATGAAGTCGATTTACGCAGCGTTTTCTGTGTGGCGCGCGGTCTAGGGAAAGAACAACGAACCTGACCAAAGGGGGACGCGGATTAGAGAAGTCTCGACTCAAGCATGTTAGTGGGCAGGTGTGTAGTTGAGGTCCTTGAAATAGTGTCCAGGAAATGACGACGTTTAAAACTTTGTTCGGACAAGCACGAGGTTTTCGGACGAAATCAAGGCTTTGTCGGGCTGCAAGCGCGATGTAGGTGAGCATCAGCCCAAGAAGCCGGTAGCTGTACTGACTTCCATACCATTCAACCAGGATCATTTTGGGCCGCACTTCGGTCTCTCTGACGCCATTTTTCGAGCGAGTAACTTCCACAAATCTAGGCTCAGTTGACTCACTTATCGTTAAGGACTGCCCTAAAAATGGCCGTCTTCTAGCTATGTACAGCATGGGATTTACGCTTACTGCTAAAATGCGTCTATTTGTTCGTCTTTCGTGGGCATGCTTGTCTCACTAGGGATTCCGTATCCGGCCTCCTAATGAGATCCAAAAACTTGTTGTCATCGAGGCGTGCATTGTTTTCCGCGGTGCTTACGCATTTTACCCACTTAAGATTCCACAGCTTTCGCCTCTCGTGCGGCTCACCCGCAATAAGGCAAAGAATTAGGTCCACTGCACGGTTCCCACGGGAATTTTAAACACGACCGGCGCGCGCGCGCGGTGTCCGTGCCTGCCAGTCATTCCCGAGTTGTGTGCGTCTAACGAGGGAGATCTTTCGCCTGCATGCATTGTTACGGCCACCGGGAACGCATGACATTCTCTGACGAGCATCGTGCGTCCCGCAAAAGTGCGTTATGAAAAACGGGCACGTCCCGGCGTAAAAAGCGGAAGGGAAGGACAGCAAAATCCGGTGCAATAAGGAAGCATGCGAGAGGGTAACTGATGTGTGTGACGTAAACGCAGCTTAATTAAAGCGGTAGTTGTCAAATCACAAATCACATGTTGTTGTTGCGAGGGCTATATTTGTCCCATTTGTCCCAGCGAAGGATGGGGAAACGCGCGGTGCCTAAATAAGAATCAAGCAGAGACTACGCAGTGCAGTCAAACAATGTTCGTGTTCTAGCAACCGTGTCGCCAACGGTACTGACTTCAGGTTGGCGCGGCGAGGGAAGTACACATCTGAGCTGACTGAACGAGTTCTGGATTTGGAAATAACGTGTCTCTTATCCGCATGTCCATTAGCGTGTCGAAACTTCGTTGTTTCGGTCCATTCTGTGTCGGTACGATGTATACACCAGCTTTTCTTCGTCTCAGGCGTTGCTCCCAGGCATATGAGGTTTTCCGTTTGTTAGCAGTCCCTTTTAACAGGTTAAACTGAAGTGGCCTTCTTCGGCCACTTTTTTTTGATATAAGGTTTTTTAGGCATTCTTCGGCCCAACGCTGGACCATCCATTGTACCAGATACCTTAGTCCTTACGACAGACCCCATTGTCCTTACGACTAAGCGTGCTAGTCGTTTGCATGACGTTTCCCAACCAGGACATGTCCCCAACCAGGCAAAAAATACATGAAGTTAATTTTTCTTTGTGGCTTTTCACGTGTCGTCCGTTGCGTTCTGCATTGCCATTCGGTCCTCAAGGGACCTCAAGGGATCGGGGTGTCCTCCGGAATTTATTAGGTCTGGAAGTATCGGTCATGCTTCAAAGGAACATCATTAAACTGGAGACAAAGAACGTGCAAGAACGGAAGAAATCCAAACATCGAAATTAACTTTCTAATCGGGCTTTAAACTACGATAAACAACTGGTCCGTATATATATACATTAATCCATTTCCACGCCGCTCTCTTTAGATCCTTCACTGCGACTTCTCGAACAACTCCACGCTACCGCCGTTGCTGACCGCGGTGGACGCGATCATCTTCGATGTGGGGCTCTTCCACGCGCTGTGGGGCATCGACGGGTGCGTCGCGCAGCACCTGGACGGCGGCTACGGACGCTTCGCCTGGTGCATTTGCCACACGCTTGCGCTGATGTTCTGCCTACCGTTCGCGTTCGTCGCGCGACCCAAGCCCTACTACCTCTGGCCATTACTGATTCAGGTACGTGCGCACATACCGGCGTGCACGGCAGCTAAGTATGGCGGGAATGCCGCGAATTTATGGCGCTTATGGTGCACAGCGTTGCACGGACGGGAAACGAGAATTTTTGAGTGCGTTAAAGAACGCGGAAGGGGAAGTATGACCAAAGCGCTAGCCAGGACCATAGCGGAAGGAAAATCTGCACAACAATTTGGAAGCAGGACCGTAATAGGGACTGACTGATGAAGTTAAGAGAGGTAATGCGCATGCGCACGAATTTTGCTGCAGGGAAGAACGCTACTCAGACAGGTCTAAAAACGAAGCCCATTCCTAAAAGGCCGATTTCGATGCCAGTTTCGATGCGATGCCGATTCTCGGGCTACGAGCAAACGAAATTGACTTGTCGAAATCGGACTTCTTGAATGATTCCGAGTCCTAAGAAACTACCGATATTCGATGCCGATTCTGGTTGCGATGCCTTTCTTGCCTCGGTTCGCTGTTATTCCTACCGTTTTCGAGTCAGCATTTCTAATCAAAGCCTAGATCAGCCTCGCGCTTTTCCATTGACGCTTCCGCTTTAGCAAAGTGCCTACGGCATCGGGATGCTGATCCTGAGTCTCGCGGCACTGCCACGCGTCCTACCCACCTTCATGGGCGACGTGGAGAACACTCCCGTCATTCCGATCCTCGTCTACACAGTCGGCACGCTAATGAACTTCTTTCTGGTGAGTGTTTCCGGCGCAACGCGTTGGCGTTTCCTGCAGCTGGGAACCGTGGGCTCTTTATTAAATTCCAATAGCCTACGCTTCGTTAAAGCACCTGTATTCACGGGAGAATGATAAGAATGATGTGAACTTTCTAGAATCAGAGACTTGTAAAAGGGCATGAACAGCTAGGGACGAAGTATGAACACTTTGAATAAAAAGAGACGACATTCAAACAGGAAAGCGGCCAGAAAAAAAGGGATACGTAGAGAAAAACTTTGATGCGATGCAGTTTTAATACTGCACTACAAATAGGCTTCGTGGACCCTCTCGTACCGTACTCCGTATCATACTGACTCTCCCCGTACCGTACCGACCCCTCCTGTAACGTACTGACATACCGCACTCGGCCAAATAATGCCGTGTCGTAGCACTACGTCCAGAAGAGAAACATTGTTCACTCAACACTTTATGAGTAATTTTACGTCGCAGTACCGTCATGTCGTACTATCGCACCTTGAATACGACAATGGTATGGTACGGAGTATGCACGGTACGGCGCGCCCTTTTCAGTTACGCTTCATCCGGGGGGGGGGGGGCTAGGTTAGCTGGGTTTCCCCTCGATATTCACCGTTTTCTGGCAGAACTTTGGAAGCATACTCGAAGATCGAAATGAACGGTCATCGTTTAGCTCTACATCTACTGGCACTGGTACTGGCACGTCGAGTCCGAATGGGCCTCGGCGAGGAAGATTCGCAGCGACCGAGTCGTCGACAGTCACAACCGTCGTTCGGGCGCACTGCCGCATAGACCGATGACCAACGGTGGAACCCCGCACAAGTTGGCGGTGACGAACGGCGGAGCGGTTCAGAATGGCGCTCACCGGGTGCAGAACGGAAGCCCGCGGAATGGCAATGGACCGAGGAGAACGTCTCAGGCGGCGTATTCGGATATAGCAGCGAGCTACATCCATTCGACGCCGGAGAAGAAACTTTCGCAGGTAAGGAAAAGACTGAGCGTTGCATCGTTCAAGCGACATGGGTAGATCAAATAATTTTTCGAAGTCGAATATCGAATTTCTAGCCATAAACCGATTTCCTCGATAACTCTCCCCTTTCAGTGCTCGCCAGTCTCTTCGCGTTGTTCGCCAAACCGAACGCCGCAGACGGAAACCGCGATTCACCTTCTGCCCAACGGCACTTCGACAACTACAACGACCGTGAGCACAAAACGCTCTCCGAGCACCTCACCCATCCATACGGGCCAGATTACGCCGAGCATGGGCATTTACCCACGGCAAGCGCTGGCCATTCTTCCGTCGCCGACGTCGACTACGGCGTCAACTGCGGCACCAGTGCCGCCGCAGCTGCGGAAGTTGAGAGCCGAGCTGAGGCGGGAGAACTTCAGCAACCCGTCGATGAGCAGTAGCAGCGGTAGCTTCATCGCGCCGTTGGAGACCGAGCGAATTCCGCCGGTGGAAAGGGCGAGGCGGAGGAGGGAGCTGGCCAGAGGGTATGTTCGTAAATTAACCTCTACGGACATCCACAACTTATCAGCGTAGCCCGACTCATTCAACGCCGGTGATTTTGTCTCCCTGAAAATGAGTTATATTCCATGCAGGATACTTGGTTGTGCTTAGGGCGACAGCATCAGACTGATTACGACTCGAAATTCCCTTACTGAACCGACCATAGACAGAGTACCCAGCGCTATGTAGGCGTTCTAGATCCTCACAAGTCCGAGCTTGACATTGAGTATGAGATCCCCGGTAATGAAAACTCTTACGGCCTGTATCGAAGTCAAAGTTGGAAGATCATGAGCATCACTTGCTTTCAGGTCGAGCGTCGACGAATACACCACTCGAGCGCCTCGGAACCTGCCACGCACCTCCGACTACCACAGCTCCGAATCTGTCGCGGACTCGGAATCGGATCGGGACCGTCGGAAGCTACCCGAGACGCACCTATCGGCTTCCACCCACGTTCCGGCAACCTGTCTACCCGCAGCCACCGCACCAGCACCAGCAGCAACACTACGCAGCGCCGCGGCGTCCGATGACCGCCGTAATGCCTGTAGCGTCGCACCGAAGTCTTCCACAGACGCACTTCACCGCGCTGCAATGCCCTCCTGCATCGCTGCACAGCAATCGGGCTACGGCCGAGGAAGTGCGATGGACTACGCTGCTCAACGCAGCACAAGCCTCGGTTTCCCTCACTCATACTCGTACGGACACTGAATCTGACACAGCGATCCTTTGCTCAACACACGCCAAATTTGCTTATGTTATGTGCCTTCTATCTAAGATAATGGAATTCTACTACTAGCATCTTCGATTACGCTTGCCAAACCGGTATAATAAGGGTTGTCAACGTGGAACTCTTCGTCGTGCCGTGCTGTGAGGTTATTACTGTGGTTACGCAAAAATCTAACTCGGTTTTAAACCTAGCCTTGCACTTAGCATGGACTGTAACATCGCGGACACTTAGTCTCAGTTGCTCAAACAGACCATTTGTCTGGCAGTTCTGCACTTTCGTTCCGAAAGCTATGTGTTACTTTGACAGAAAGGAACAATGTTGGGCATCAAGAAAAGCAAACATATTAGTATTTTCGTATCACGGTAAATCTATCGTTAAGTAAGGATGGAGATTGTGCGAGTACAACTCAGTGTTTTTCAGCAGTATACGCACCTTAAAGTCACGTTTCAAACCCTGAACCCTGCGATGTGACTCTCAGAATGGCCACCTAGGACACGAACATTAATCGAATGTTGCTAGCGGGTGGGTGCATGAGGCAAAAAAAGTTTCTGAAGCGGAGAACTGAACCGCATCGGATGAATGTATTGATTCCACACGAACCTTTCCGTCAGCATAGATACAGAGATATGAATCGATTCTAACAAGTGAAAGGCAGAATAGCAAAATCACAAGCGTACGGTCCTTGCATAGCGTCCGTCTGCCTAGAGGCGTTCATATCCCGGGAACGCCGCGTTTAAGCGCTCGCGCATCCAGTCATTGAGCGCTTGCACGTATTCATGACGGCGGACACGCATAGCATTCCGAACGGCCCACATCGGCAAGATTCGAGGAGTGCGCTCGACGGGACGCTCGCGACCACCAGCCGGATCAGTCTCTCCGTCGTCGTCGGTGTCGCCAGCTGCGTACCATGGCATCTAGGACAAAACCCAAATTGAGATGCAAAGTCATTCTGCCTTTTACGTTTTCAAACACGCAATAAACTAAGGTGATGTGGGGACCGGCAAAAAGTTTCGAACGGCGTGATGTGCCCCCAGAACGGGAGAGGGCTTCTCGGGTAAAAAACTACGATAGAATTTAAATAAAACTTATCCGCCGGAAATCAGGGGATAACTGAGGTTTTAAGAGAACGAATGCAGCATGCCGTGCTTCGGACGTGCATACATGCAATCATGCGTACCAAACGGTATCGCATGTGCAAGCATGTATGCGCGCACTCATGCGTACTAAGCGGTATCGCATGCTAGCAGTACCGGACGCAGGGCGCCATGTGGTGCCTCCACGCGCAGAGTTATGCGTACGAAGCGCGTCAGCATAAAGAAGCATGCATTGTGCACCTGCGTAGCAGCGGAATCTGCAGTCTTGTCCGATTTCCAACTACTGGTACGTAAAGTCTTGGCGAGCTTCAATTCTGGGCTGCTACAAATCACTTCGGCTTCAGGCCAGTCAGTCAGTTTAAACGTTCATTGGCAGGTCAGGTTAAACCCCAACTAGTGTCGCTGCTTGCGCGTTTGCGCACGCGAGAGGCTAGTGTTCAATCTAAGCTAAGCGGTCTTTGCCCTCGGCGGCACAAAGATTTCCAAATTTCCTCAAGTGTTTTAGAAATTGACCACGAGGAACTAATACGAGAAGAGCTGTTTTGTTTCTTGAACTGGCTTACCGGTTGGTTAGGAAGTCGAGCGATGTGGCCCTCGATGGGAAAACAGCATGCTGCGAACACCGGCATCACTTGAATGAGAAGCAAAGCTCCAAATACTGGCCACGTCTGCCCGAAGTGAGCTTTCCCGAGCTTGAGAATCAGTGGTATCAGCCACTTTGCGATGAGTATCCAAGCATGCTAAAAAGGCTGCCTTTTTTAAAAGTCCATGAACAAGCATACCCTGGAGGCGAGAGTTATGAGTAGTCCGAAAGGAAAAGTCGCCTTGTCGAACACTTTCGGAAGGAGCTCGAAGAGCGTCTCAATACTGAGTGCACTGAGCGGCGTGTAGACGACGACAGCGATGCCGATCTCGTGCGTGGTCTTTTCGGGACGCACGTCTAAATCGAAGCATGCTTGTCATGAACCGGTCCGCTCCTTACCAATCCACAGGATTGCCGCAAAGCAGAGGAAGCTGGCGATGGAGAATAACACGAGTTTGCCCAGTTGAAACGGCAGAGTGTGGCACACGTGAAAGCGAAACCCGCACAAGATCGAAATGGTGCAGCAGGCGATGCCGGCTACATCCGAGGCGACAGCGTAGGTCCTTGCGTACGCGAGCTCTTCGCCAATGGCGTCGAAGATGTCCTCTGAGGTGAACTGCCAGGCCTGAATCGCGGAAATTACAAAAAGCTACTAGTGGGAACGCTCACAAAACGAGTCAGGTCTGAGAATGAGAAAAGCAAAGCAATGTTGACGAGCTTGAATATGAAGAGTCGATTCCAGTAGACGTCTCGTCGGCTTCCCGCCACAGAGTTGTTTAGTCGAGCGGGAAGTTGATGTTCGTCCAGTAGCTGGAGCGAGTCGACTTCGCCGTGCTTCTTCATCGACCAGTGCAGGGACAGTGGCAGGATTGCTGAAAAAAACGCTCATATTTTTTAATTGTTGTTGGTGCTTACCGCTAAATTCTACCGCAGAAAGCGCATACAACCATGCTTGGTCTTCGACGAAGAAGGACGTCAAGAAGCCTACGAGTTCGCCGGCGAGAATGAATATTGCCTAAAACCGACCATCTTAAGTGATTGCAGCATACCCAAGGATACCATTGAGCCAATCAGCTTCTCTCGACCGCTGTGCTCCGACAAGCGAGTGGCCCCGTATACGAAGGAAACGCCGAGCGCACAAGTTGGTCCGACACCAGCGCCAAGGATGGCTTCGGAGATGTACAGGAACGTGCACGTGATGCATTCGTCCTCACTGTTCGACGCGCCCAGCAAGTGTCCGTAGTGAAGGTAGAGTTGAGCCGAGGCAGCCACAACGCCGGACACTGCCAGTATTACGCAAGAGATCTGAAGTCGCGTCACTATTACATGAAAGAGGTGAGCAACGAGCGACCTGGAACAACATTAGGAGCCTAGCGCGAACATTCGGCCACGCGAGGATCAGCATCGCGAAGAAGAGACATCCCGCGAGCGCGCCTTCCCGTCGAGCTCCCATAGCATTGAGCAGAATATGATGCGGATGTGCCTATAAGTCGTATAAAAGGAACGTAGGCCACCTAGAAATTGAGGCCAAGAAGGATGCCTTCACCGTTACCGGCAGCGAACTGACCTGTGGGCCGAATATGGTGGAGTTGTGCGTCCAGTGCTGTTCGAACGCAACGCCGTACATCGTTGTTTCGAAATAGCCCTGCAATAAACATCGAAACTGTGAGGTTTGCCACAAATGTGTTGCGCGCATTCGCTCGTCTATACCGGAACAGACCGATGGTTTCCGCTGACTTACCACAAACATGGTGTAGCCAACAGCGAACGTCGACAGTAGCGCATGTCTGTCGATCATTTCTGAAAAAAATCGCATCGTCATAAGGTAAAAAACAAGTTCGATGTAATCCGCAAGAAAGAATGTGCTATAAGTGCTCTTCCATCTCGTTCATTTTAGGCATTTCGGCGGAGAAACGAGTAGCCAGAGTTTGCATGGGAAATTCGTGCTAAAGACCAAAGTGGAATGGATCGCCAACCGGTTTGGTCTTCAGGTCATACCGTCACAAACGCGCTCTTCGAGCTAGGACTGATGTCTTGCTTGGAACAGAGCTGAAAACACAGAGGGGTAAACCGCAGTCCTTAGGCTCCCACACGTTTTGCTTCGAAGTGTGAGTCTTAGCACTAACGATAAAAAGGGCAATGAATTGCCACTGTGCATGCGGAAGCGTTATAGATCCGCTGGCGGTGGCCGGACAGTACCTTCTTTCCGCTTCCGCTCCCACGTCCTCCCTCCAGCTGATGAGCAAAAATTGCCAAGTGCATACATATTGTTTGTCAGTGGCGAACGCGAACAAAGCACTGATAGGCGAAGGGTCTCACATTACCTCGACCGATGCTTAAAATCAACACAATTATGCGGTCCCTTACCCGGTAACACTGTTGAACGTGAACTCCGTAAAGGCGCGTGTATCGCACTCTCAAAGGTGTACGACTCTATAATACGGGTATTTTTCATCAACAACTACCTCGAAAAAGGCTGCAGGCGTCGGTGTTCATGCCATGTTACGATCTAGCACTCACTTTTTGCAGTGCCGTGCGATATCTTTCGGATTGAGGTCGCTCATTGTATGTCTATTCTTTTTCTCGCAGACGAAGTGAGCGTTCATAGTCGGCGTCAGGTGGTATATGGCTCATTATGCGGACTACTTCCTCGTGCAGTATCAGCAGAATGCTTCCTTGTCTAAAACAGTCCGCTTCCGCGTCATGTCGGCGGAAGTAAAAGAAGATATCTGGTATTTGACCACTAAAAAATCACCAGGATTTCATTAAATCGGATGACTTACCATACTCACCTCGACCTCGAACCTGCAGATAGTACATACCGTATTGGTTCGATTAGAAGCCGACACCCAATATAAGCCGACCCCCTATAGAAGCCGACCAAATTTTACATTCAAAAAATAGAAGCCGATGCTCCAATACAAGCCGGCTCCTAATAGAAGCCGGAGCTTTTCAAATCGCGCCCGTGCCCTGCGCAATCGATAACCAGCGCACTCATTGGCCTCCCGTGACCGCTCATGACCTTTCGCTCCACATTTTTCCAGTGTAGTCGCGGATAAATACTTTCGATAGATTGACTACGAGTTTTTTACAAGCGAATTTACAGAAATGAGCGTCGTGCGTGAGAGTTATTCTCTCGAGGTGAAGCTGTCGGACCTCGAAATGGCTAAGCGGAGCGACAACGTGAAAGCGCAAGCACTTTGAAGTGTCTCCCTTCATGCATTCTCACGTTTAGTCTGAGTAAAGTTGGATCACTTTACCCACCTACCTACCACTGGCCAGTCAAGTTGTGCGCAAACGATACCCTACTTCCAACTGAATGAAAATGTCTCACTTTACCAGTGCAGTAATTAAGATGAGCGCAAAGGAAAATTGGGACGCATTCGACCGGGTCTTCATCGAGGAGGTGGTTGCCGATGGGGAACCAAGCTGGACTCGGGGCTTGGCGTGCTTCAGTGGTTGGAAGTTGCGGACACAATGGCATGGTGTGAGTGTGCGAGAAAAAACAGAGAGAATTCGCGCTTGCTTTTAGCGGAGGAGCTATGCTACGATCGATGGACGCAGCTCATGGTCAGATGGGACGAGAAGGTCAATGCCGTAATCGAAAGCGGTCTACCGTCCTCGTGGGATCTTTTCACGCGCGCGCTCTTCCTCCCGTTCCCGGAGAAAGCACAAGTCCTTGAAGGCTATAACCTGCGCGTCGGTTGATTTACCCAAACTTTCAGTTTTATTGAAATTATACTTTTGGCTTGTGATTTACTCGTTTAACGCCTAGGCTTTGTGCAGTCTCCAGTAAATCTGGGCCGTGATACGCTTGAAAAATAGCATTGAGAAATAGAAGCCGAGGCTCTAATAGAAGCCGAGGCTCCAATACAAGCCGAGCAAATTTGACCATCGAAAAATAGAAGCCGTCGGCTTCTATTCGAACCTATACGGTAGTACATGCGCGTATCATGTGCGACGAACACTTGCGCACACGTCCAGAATATGCTCAAGTAACCTGGGCATACTCAAGTCAACTATCCTTTTAAAAGCGGTCCTTTGATGAGTGCGCATGCTGATAATGAAGCATGCTGGACTACGCCGCGGAAGCACTGCATGAAACAGTGTGAGAAAGGAAGGACCTTCGCCAACGAATGATTGCGCCCCATTGCGCCTGCGCCGCAAGCCAGATCTCGCAAAAAAAAGATAAAAACAGGGTTCAAACCGTAGTGTTATCTGAATTATCGTCCGTTAGAAACAACTTTAAAAGCGCATGATGGTTTCAAGTTGAAACATGTCGTGTTGTGGGATTAGCGTGTGGTTATCATACTACGAGCAATATTGGCGTTGCGTGAAACTATGAGGACCATAGACACTGAGTGCTACCCGTTAATCAAGCAAAACAGGCTCATGACCTGCCAAGTCTGCACTTGCATTCCGAAACCCATGTGCCCCTCCGGTAGAAACGAATACTTCAAGCGGAGCAGGCAAATTAATCCTTTATCCTTATACACTAAAGTGCTGGTTATGGGTCCGTCCCAGAAAAAAGTTTTCGCTATCCGGCCTTGTTTGGTATCATTCGATAGCCCTTTAAGAGTTGACTACAGGCCCAAACTAATAGCTTGCTCGGACGTATACGAAAAAAGTTATGACCCGTCAAAACTTATGCTGATATGCTTTAGCGGGCCCGCTATGGCATGCTTCCCATGGCGCACAAAAAAGGCAAAACTTCATCTGGTTTGCGGTCCTAGGGGGTTTTCCTGCATGGAGAATCCAAAAATAGCATTCATTTTTGTAAAGGGGGTCATTTGGGGGATTAGGGGAAGGCCCCATGCTTACATGCTATAACGGGACCGCTATAGCATGCTTCTTCATAGCAACATTGTAATCTCGGATAGCGGCTGCGCATCCGCTAGTATGTAGTGAAGCACAGTAAACCTGTCGCTGGGTAAGCTGAATTTTGTGCGAGTACATCTCCGTATTCCTCGCGGTGTATTCATCTTTAGGGTCACCTATCAAGCCATAAACCCTGCTATGTGGTTCTCAGAATAGCCACCTACGATGCATAATGTTATTGGCGGGCTGTGGGCAAGACGCGAAACAAGTTCGGAAGAAGAGAATGAAACCGCATCCGATGGACGTATTGTATTGATCGAAGCATCAATCGATCTTTCCGTCAGCTCATCGACTCCTTCGTTTCTCACGATTTTTCGCTGACATTACCCGGTTTTCTTTGTCGAAACTCCTATGGCGCTGGCTACTGAATCAAACACGCCATACATCGGCATCAAGGAAGACTTTACAATTGCGGATGCGCTTGCTGTGTCCTTACTGCGCAAAGATCACCGGTTTAAGACGTTGCCGTTGAGAAAGTAAGAGTACCTAATTGGTTACTGTCAGAAACCGACACGTTTGCAGAGCTGCGCTNCTTCGGCATACCACCCCCCGTGCCGTGAACCGTGCCGTGATGACCCACCCCGTGCCGTGAGCCGTGCCGTGATAGTGAAAAAGGAGCCGTGCCGTGATTTCAGAAATCACGGCTTTTAGACTAAAACGGCACGGCACGGGACGGCAAAAACGCCTATTTTAAGACCCCGTGCCGTGAGCCGTGCCGTGACGACACCCCCGTGACGTGAACCGTGCCGTGATCACGGCACAAAAATCACGGGACGGCTTCACGGGACGGCACGGCGCCGAAGCCTAATGCATACATCAGTAAGATCTGATGTATATCTGTTGTTTATTAGGCTTACTTATAGAACACTCGATGATCGTCCGCTGCAGCCTCTACACGATGTGGAGAAACGTTTCAAGCAGGATTTCTTGCGCTCATCAATGAAACTCACTTCCGCCGGATCAGCTTTCGCAACGTGCTGCTTGGCCCACATTCTTTGCAGAGTTAAAGAGCAGGCGCCACAACGCAGCGAAGGCGCGCTTCGCCACGATATTTGCCACGTCTATGAAGCGACAGTGGAAGTTGTGGACACGGTACATTGGACCGCGGCGTTGCCTTTCATGACCACGAGTCTCCGATACCCGAACGCGCAAAAGTAAGGCATCTTAGGATTGCTTGAGAGCACATAGAATGCTTGTAACAAGTATTATACGGGCTTGCTCTAAGCATTGCAACATCAGCACAAGTTTTGTGTCTCTACCTCTTGTAGAGAAGACCTATTCAAAAACGTCCAAGAGATGTCAGTACAACTGGGCAAGGTCCCTGAGTTGTCGCAGTCTATCAGTGACGACACGTTTATTGCCTCTATCCAGCGCATCGCTCGTTACATGGGCCTTCTGTTTAACAACGTATTGGACTGATATGTCGACGAATGGCTTCAGGCGGAAATTAATGTTTGCGTCGCAATGAAGAAGTGTCATCAGGTAATCTAACGCACGAGACCCTAATTAAATGTCGAAAGTTTACTGAGTTTAAACCCTAGTTCGGATTCACTAGCTGGCTCTGAGTTCCTAGTTTTACGGAGTATCAACGAAGCATAGTCAAATACTCATACGATCACCACCGCCGGACAACATCGGAGTGCCTCTGTTACAGGTCCACGAAAGCCGTCTCATCCTTGTCTTGCAATACACGACGATAAGCAGCAATTCGTGGACGTACTCCCTGCTGGAGGAAAACGTGCGCAACAGATTGCAACAGCAGTACCGGGACAGCGATTTGACTATGCCCATTGTCATTCACGCTGCCGAGCAATCATCGTATAGGGTCGTGTGCCTCCCTGGAACAATGATTCGATCAAGTGGTGAACGGTAATCGTGCGAATGCTAAACGGGTGGCTCACGGAAAAGCATTCGATGCGCGACATTTCCGTCTCCAGGACAAGTTCCCTATAACTCTAGAGCTTAGTCCCTCGGATTGGGCTTAGGCTGTTCCGATTATGCACAGACTTAGGCTCAGACACGCGAACACCAATGCATTTCCGTTTTTTATTTTTTTTATTTTTCACGGGGACGGAACTGTCCTGTGGACCGAAATGTTGGGCAGCCAAATCCTTATGTTCCAGGTTTAGGTTTTTGTTCCCACTGGAATGGACGATGAGCACTCCTGGCCACGACCTATCGGAGCGCCTAGAGATCGACGGCGTTATCAGCGTGTCGCGTGCACGCGACTGGGCACTGGCAAAAACGCTGCCTGCAGCCTACGAACTTGCGATGACTGCATTGCAACATGCGTAAGTACGCTGTAGTTGTTCTTACGGATCATGACGTACAGATCTTGGCCAGGCGCGTAGCTAGAAGTAAGCAACGCGGCCATGCCTCCCCCCCCAAGGGACCTTGCCCCCCCCCCCAAATTTTGGGCTGGCTACGCCCCTGATCTTCGGTAACTGTGCAACATACATTCTTAGTTGCGGCAGTGACCCTGAACGATACAAGCCAACGCCGGACAACTTGAAGAGCGTTCGATTTCTCGCAACGATGAAGCGTTAGCACGTGTCCAGACGTCAATGCGGTCGTCATTAATGTTACGGACATACGAAACTTTGTGGACATACTAAAGCGAAGAATTTTCACTTGTTTCTGTGACATAAGAATTACAAATAAACTCTAGTGAACGATGACAACGTTAAATTCTTCAGGATTAATGCTTCACGGATTGCCTCTAGGACTAAGCGTGCAATGCTCGCGCCGAAGCTATTGGCTTACCGTATTTCCTCTAATATTTTCAAAATTTTGGAAATATCAAAATTTTAAACGCTCATAACTTATTTTATACTTTGCCCGTATGGCTCGCTTTCTCTTATGTTCGAAGCACACATGCCCTCAGGGCCAGGGGCGTAGCCATCACNAAGCCTAATACATACATCAGTAAGATCTGATGTATATCTGTTGTTTATTAGGCTTACTTATAGTACACTCGATGATCGTCCGCTGCAGCCTCTACACGATGTGGAGAAACGTTTCAAGCAGGATTTCTTGCGCTCATCAATGAAACTCACTTCCGCCGGATCAGCTTTCGCAACGTGCTGCTTGGCCCACATTCTTTGCAGAGTTAAAGAGCAGGCGCCACAACGCAGCGAAGGCGCGCTTCGCCACGACATTTGCCACGTCTATGAAGCGACAGTGGAAGTTGTGGACACGGTACATTGGACCGCGGCGTTGCCTTTCATGACCACGAGTCTACGATACCCGAACGCGCAAAAGTAAGGCATCTTAGGATTGCTTGAGAGCACATAGAATGCTTGTAACAAGTATTTTACGGGCTTGCTCTAAGCATTGCAACATCAGCACAAGTTTTGTGTCTCTACCTCTTGTAGAGAAGACCTATTCAAAAACGTCCAAGAGATGTCAGTACAACTGGGCAAGGTCCCTGAGTTGTCGCAGTCTATCAGTGACGACACGTTTATTGCCTCTATCCAGCGCATCGCTCGTTACATGGGCCTTCTGTTTAACAACGTATTGGACTGATATGTCGACGAATGGCTTCAGGCGGAAATTAATGTTTGCGTCGCAATGAAGAAGTGTCATCAGGTAATCTAACGCACGAGACCCTAATTAAATGTCGAAAGTTTACTGAGTTCAAACCCTAGTTCGGATTCACTAGCTGGCTCTGAGTTCCTAGTTTTACGGAGTATCAACGAAGCATAGTCAAATACTCATACGATCACCACCGCCGGACAACATCGGAGTGCCTCTGTTACAGGTCCACGAAAGCCGTCTCATCCTTGTCTTGCAATACACGACGATAAGCAGCAATTCGTGGACGTACTCCCTGCTGGAGGAAAACGTGCGCAACAGATTGCAACAGCAGTACCGGGACAGCGATTTGACTATGCCCATTGTGATTCACGCGGCCGAGCAATCATCGTATAGGGTCGTGTGCCTCCCTGGAACAATGATTCGATCAAGTGGTGAACGGTAATCGTGCGAATGCTAAACGGGTGGCTCACGGAAAAGCATTCGATGCGCGACATTTCCGTCTCCAGGACAAGTTCCCTATAACTCTAGAGCTCAGTCCCTCGGATTGGGCTTAGGCTGTTCCGATTATGCACAGACTTAGGCTCAGACACGCGAACACCAATGCATTTCCGTTTTTTATTTTTTTTATTTTTCACGGGGACGGAACTGTCCTGTGGACCGAAATGTTGGGCAGCCAAATCCTTATGTTCCAGGTTTAGGTTTTTGTTCCCACTGGAATGGACGATGAGCACTCCTGGCCACGACCTATCGGAGCGCCTAGAGATCGACGGCGTTATCAGCGTGTCGCGTGCACGCGACTGGGCACTGGCAAAAACGCTGCCTGCAGCCTACGAACTTGCGATGACTGCATTGCAACATGCGTAAGTACGCTGTAGTTGTTCTTACGGATCATGACGTACAGATCTTGGCCAGGCGCGTAGCTAGAAGTAAGCAACGCGGCCATGCCTCCCCCCCCAAGGGACCTTGCCCCCCCCCCCAAATTTTGGGCTGGCTACGCCCCTGATCTTCGGTAACTGTGCAACATACATTCTTAGTTGCGGCAGTGACCCTGAACGATACAAGCCAACGCCGGACAACTTGAAGAGCGTTCGATTTCTCGCAACGATGAAGCGTTAGCACGTGTCCAGACGTCAATGCAGTCGTCATTAATGTTACGGACATACGAAACTTTGTGGACATACTAAAGCGAAGAATTTTCACTTGTTTCTGTGACATAAGAATTACTAATAAACTCTAGTGAACGATGACAACGTTAAATTCTTCAGGATTAATGCTTCACGGATTGCCTCTAGGACTAAGCGTGCAATGCTCGCGCCGAAGCTATTGGCTTACCGTATTTCCTCTAATATTTTCAAAATTTTGGAAATATCAAAATTTTAAACGCTCATAACTTATTTTATACTTTGCCCGTATGGCTCGCTTTCTCTTATGTTCGAAGCACACATGCCCTCAGGGCCAGGGGCGTAGCCATCACACCATTTTTGAGGAGGGCAGTGGTAGGCAGGGTTTCTGGGTTTGGGAAAAAGTTCGACCTCGACCTCGACCTCGACCGGTCGATTTTAAAACTTCGACCTCGACCTCGACCTCGACCGGTCGATTTTTAAAGTTCGACCACGACCTCGACTTCGACCGGTCGATATGACAAGTTCGACCACGACCTCGACCTCGACCGGTCGGTTTAAAAAGTTCGACCTCGACTTCGACCTCGACCAGTTGTTTGAAAAAGTTCGACTTCGACCTCGACTCGACCGGTCGAATCGAGGTCGAGGTCGAGGTCGAACTACCGGTCGAACTCGAAATCCTGGTGGTAGGGGGACCTTATCTTTTTGTCGGAGTCGGCCTTCGTCCGGCACCGAAAAAACGCCATGGTCCCCCTTTGATACCTTCAAACAATGTCTGAATTTTGGCTTTTTACTGCGTTTCCAAATCATCTGCATCCATGTCTCGTCCAACAAGCTTACCACCGAGAATAAAATCATAGGTCGGCATTAGTTGGTTACTATGAATTGGTACAGTAGCGTCAGACACCAGATGACTTAACATACCTGTGATGAACTCGCACGAAAATGGTAGTGCAAGTGCATGCCGTTATAGGGTAAGTCGTGAGTATCCGCGATAGGCTTCAAGGTGACTGCGATATGGACTTAAGTTTGCATAGGCTGTTCTCTAAGCCCTAGGATTCGAAAGGACAATAGGTCTATGCTCAAAGGTTTGCTTAAGCATATGCTCTAAGCTTATGGCCTACGGTGGACACTATATTCGGCTTTTTGAACGCACATTCGGAACCGTAGGCTAAGATAAAAGAGCTAATCCCGAAAGTCGCGCATATGTCGCTAATGTATGCGGCGAAACTGTGCGTCTTTCAGCATAAGGTCTGTGAGGCTTGATGCACTACACTTTACTAGCATCATTCTTCGTTCCTTCGTCTGCGTTGGCGGCCAGAATGTTTGATGAATCGTAATTGCATACCTTTACAGAGTATCTTCCTGCTGACCGTGTAGTCCATCAGTGAGTCGCGTAGTGCAGCGTATCAGATAAAACCCGGATTGTATGATGAAGGCTTTACCTTAACGTGGTCATTTGGATTAGTACCAGGGGTGTATCGAAATTATTTTTAAAATTTTCGAAATCGAAAATCGAAAATAAAAATTATCGAAAACCGAAAACCGAAAATCGAAAACAAAAGCCATCGAAAATCGAAAACCGAAAATCGAAAATCGAAATCAGTGACCGGGGTAATGGTAATGGTAATGGTTGGTAATGGTAATGCTTCCAAAATCGCTCAGTGGGTAATGTAATGGTAATGGTAATGGTCCGAAAAAGTGGTAATGGTAATTATCACTTTATAAGCACTGGATAAAATGCCCGCGGCAGCGATGCCAACGTAAATTTTCATCATATTCGGTTAATTTTTTGCTTAAAATTAAGTTGGTGTCGCCTGCGGCGGGATTAACCTCTCTCTATTCTAGTGCCATTTTGGCCACAAAACGTCATGTTTGATGGTTTGTGGCTATGTCTTTCTAAATGCGAGCCAAGTTCCAGTAATATAGGTGGGAGTGGGGCCGATGCCGATTGGGATAGACGAACAAAATTTTAGAACGGATGTTTGAAAAATATATCGAAATTTGCTCTGGCGGCGCCTAGCGGCGGGCCGATCGTGCACATGTGGTTATCATGTACTTTTCTAAAGGCTCATGTGCGGCATGCAGGCAATTCCCATTAAGGGGCGTCCAGAAAATCCGTCACGGTGATTCTGCACTTTGACCCCCTTCGCCCACGTCACACCTGCGTCAGGGTCGGCCTAGACTCTCCACAGTGCTCATTAATGCAAAAGATAAACCATGCACAATATAGCCCGCCTCTACCAACGAAATTTTAGATCAACATTTCAAAAGTATAGTGAAAAATTCGTTGGTCGCCGCCTAGCGGCGGGCCATTTTGTCTAATGCTTAGCCTGATGTCAAGCCCTCCAAATACCCCGTCTCGTCACGCCTGGTCAC
>JNEY01000032.1:51897-67818 GCA_020875895.1 Aphelenchus avenae | reverse complement strand
TTGTAACGCTTGGCGCGGAGTTGACGTGTTGTCATCACCCTATGTCTTTGTTTCAGCTTCACCATTGCGCAACGGACCTCGATGAGTTTGTTCACGGTGGAGCAGCTGGAACTAATTCGACGCCTTCGCTCTACGGGTATCACCGGAGAAGCCGTTCTCGAGGTACGTGCAGCATCCTCTAGCGTTTAACGGTGAAGTTTGCCTAACACAAATTAATATTTCGCAAGACAAGACTACACGTTTCCTGATGAAACAGGATAGACTTCTTTCCGTGGCTCACCAGTCCAGCTGCGATTCTTTGATCTATAGGCTCTAACCTGGTCGATGACGGGGCATCGAACATCACTGCATTCACTAAAATTATGGCGTTATTGAAACGCGCTGTTGACGCTTTGCGAATCGCATAATACCCGCGGTGAGTAGCGGGGATTATGTGCATTCGTAGACGTCGACGAAACGGACATCACCGCACATGATCCCCGGTGGCAGACTACAGCCGAAGATCATGTGATTTTTAGGGTTTTAGGGTCTGTAAATTTAACGGGACGACTCTGGTATATCCAGTGCAAGCCGGCTTATGAGCCCTGATCCGACACCTAATAAGGTTAAGATGTGTGGTTCGGCCAAAGAGGATAGAGTTGGATTAGTCTACCGCATGCTATTGTGGAATGCATATGCGAGGGCACAGTAGGGAGGAATGAAATACTTTTCGGTTAGCCATATCGTTGGCAATAAGCTCCTCTAGTTATTATTCTAGACGGAATAAAATTCACCGATATAATCCATGTTTTGCCGAGATGGACTGTTCGCTAAAATGCGTAAATCCGCAGTGTTTAGTAGTGGTAACCAGGGGAAGCTCAAGTGGGCTTGTGGGCCGCTAATACCAAGACCGTATCCGATAGGCGGAAGTACACGTTCTCTGCCGCGTAGCTGCTTAATGAACGCGTGTAGTTTCAAGAAGATAAACCGCTTAGAGTGGAAGCTTTAGGCTAAACAGGAAGATTGCATTTTATGTACTCGCACGTGTTCCTCTTGTGGAATTACGCCTTAGTTTTATCGACAATTTTTGCAGGATACAGTGCACTGAACAAAAGCTTACACCACATGAAAGCTTCGCAGACAAAGCTCATACTAGCAAAGCTTTAGGCCTTTCGAACCCTCGAGAAGATCGAATCAGATCTCGACGCCACGAGAGCGCAGTCAGCCGCGTTAGCAGCCTTGATAGCTCCTTCTCGGTTACTCAGTACGCATGGAAGCAGCACATCATCAGACGATCATGGCGCAACAAGTGATGTGGACCTCCCGGAGCAGCAGTTGGGCCATCAGTCGACCATGCCGACGCCGCAGATGCCCAACACCGTCGCAGGGATAGCGTCCTCGTTGCTGGCGAGCACCAGCAATCCGCTCCTTCTGCAGCGGCTAACGAGCCAGGTAAGGATTTCTCCGTGGATTCAGATCGATCCGGGAGCATTGTGTTTCTCGGAAAGAGCATGCGACATCATGATCCTGGCCATAAATGGCTTCCCAGATACGCTTGGTAGCCTTGATGCTTCTAAGTTTGCCACGTTTCGTTATCCGAACCATTTTTTTGCGTGGCTAGGCCGCCGTTGAACTCCAAATGCTCAAAGTTCACGCTTTATGTGCTTTTCTGCATCTCCCACGCGCGCATTTGCAGCGGCCCATTACTATGCGTGCCGCTTTGCACTTGAATGCTTCCACATAAGAGCGAAATTCGCACGCCGTGCGGGGAATGTCGTCAGAAAGTTCCCGAGGCCCTGCCGGCTACGAATTATAATAGCGGCGCTGCATGGTCATGAGGCTCGGCGCGTAGCATAGTACGTCGCGCCGCAGCGCAGCAGTTTAAAATGCATTCGCAACGAAGCGCGTTTCCACCGCGGACGGCGTTGACGACGCGTTATTTCGCATCGTTATATGCATGAAACAATCGCCGTCCCGCAAGTGCTGCTCTTTGAGCACGGTGCGACACAGCGAATCGTGCTGTTTGATATGCAGCGCGGGGAATAACAACTCGACGCTTGCATGCGTCGAGCGTTATGCATTTTATAGCGCTGAATGGGAGAGTAATGGCCGACGGTCGGCCGCGGAAATACGAAGTAAACAAACCGCTCCGGGATTAGCGGGAGCACGAGGTACGTTTGGGGACCATGGAGAACTTTAAGAGTCGTATGCCAGTATATCGCTGGACACGCTTTACGCCAGAAGTTGTGCTGAAGTGGCTGAGGAGAACAACTTAGTCGACTGAACGTAGTCCCTAGAACTTGGACATAAAGGGCGACCTGTCACTCATGAAATACAGGCGATCTATAGGGCCCCGTCTTAGAGACGATGCGCCGTACCGTACCGTTCACAGTGTTTTGCCGAAATTATGGGACGGAGTACGGAACGAGTGTGCGTACAGTGGTAAGGCGCGGCAATGCAATATGAAGGGGGCTACAGGTCATTTCAGTAAATGTCATTTCAGTAAATGCTATTTCAGTAAAACTATTTCAGTAAATGCTA
The DNA here is from genome assembly GCA_020875895.1 of Aphelenchus avenae. Lineage (NCBI taxonomy): Eukaryota > Metazoa > Nematoda > Chromadorea > Rhabditida > Aphelenchidae > Aphelenchus > Aphelenchus avenae. The sequence goes on along the minus strand of JNEY01000032.1, from coordinate 65,298 downwards.
TTTCAGTAAATGCCATTTCAGTAAAACTTTTAGTAAGTGACATTTCAGTAGATGCCATTTCAGTAAATACCATTTCAGTAAAAATAAAAAATAAATAAAAAGTATTTATTTTTACCATTTTAAAAATGGTACCGACCTCTAGGTCGTTACCGACCCCGAGCCCGAAGTGTTCTAAAATTGGGCATTTCAATCTAGATCAACCTACAGCAGGCGCTGCCAGAAAAATTATTGAGTCCTTGAGACAATTTTAGTTGAAACTTGGCGAAAACTTGCCAAATCAGCGGAGCAGGTCGAGGTCGGCTACCGACCTGACACCCTCCCGACCCGACCACCCAACCCCACCTGACCCCTCCTGACCCGACCTGCCAACCCGAAAAGTCGGCAGCTGTTAAAACTTGTTTTTTTTTTAACTGAAATGGCGTTTTTCATATTGAAATGGCGCTTTTTACTGAAATGGCATTTACTGAAACAGCATTTACTGAAATAGTTTTACTGAAATAGCATTTACTGAAATGGCATTTACTGAAATGACCTGTAGCCCCCTTCATATTGCATTGCCGCGCCTTACCACTGTACGCACACTCGTTCCGTACTCCGTCCCATAATTTCGGCAAAACACTGTGAACGGTACGGTACGGCGCATCGTCTCTAAGACGGGGCCCTATAGATCGCCTGTATTTCATGAGTGACAGGTCGCCCTTTATGTCCAAGTTCTAGGGACTACGTTCAGTCGACTAAGTTGTTCTCCTCAGCCACTTCAGCACAACTTCTGGCGTAAAGCGTGTCCAGCGATATACTGGCATACGACTCTTAAAGTTCTCCATGGTCCCCAAACGTACCTCGTGCTCCCGCTAATCCCGGAGCGGTTTGTTTACTTCGTATTTCCGCGGCCGACCGTCGGCCATTACTCTCCCATTCAGCGCTATAAAATGCATAACGCTCGACGCATGCAAGCGTCGAGTTGTTATTCCCCGCGCTGCATATCAAACAGCACGATTCGCTGTGTCGCACCGTGCTCAAAGAGCAGCACTTGCGGGACGGCGATTGTTTCATGCATATAACGATGCGAAATAACGCGTCGTCAACGCCGTCCGCGGTGGAAACGCGCTTCGTTGCGAATGCATTTTAAACTGCTGCGCTGCGGCGCGACGTACTATGCTACGCGCCGAGCCTCATGACCATGCAGCGCCGCTATTATAATTCGTAGCCGGCAGGGCCTCGGGAACTTTCTGACGACATTCCCCGCACGGCGTGCGAATCGCTGTTATGTGGAAGCATTCAAGTGCAAAGCGGCACGCATAGTAATGGGCCGCTGCAAAGGCGCCGCGTGGGGGCTGCAGCAAAACACATAAAGCGTGAACTTTGAGCTGTTGGAGTTCAAAGGCGTCCTAGCCACGCAGAAAAGTGGTACGGATAACGAAACGAGGCACACTTAGAAGCATCAATGCTACCAAGCGTATCTGGGAAGCGATTCCTGGCCAGGATCATGATGTCGCATGCTCTTGCCGAGAAACACAATGCTCCCGGATCGATCTGAATCCACGGAGAAATCCTTACCTGGCTCGTTAGCCGCTGCAGAAGGAGCGGATTGCTGGTGCTCGCCAGCAACGAGGACGCTATCCCTGCGACGGTGTTGGGCATCTGCGGCGTCGGCATGGTCGACTGATGGCCCAACTGCTGCTCCGGGAGGTCCACATCACTTGTTGCGCCATGATCGTCTGATGATGTGCTGCTTCCATGCGTACTGAGTAACCGAGAAGGAGCTATCAAGGCTGCTAACGCGGCTGACTGCGCTCTCGTGGCGTCGAGGTCCGACTCGATCTTCTCGAGGGTTCGAAAGGCCTAAAGCTTGCTAGTGAGAGCTTTGTCTGCAAAGCTTTTCATGTGGTGTAAGCTTTGTTCATTGCACTGTATCCTGCAAAAATTATGGACAAAATTAAGGCGTAATTCCACAAAAGGAACACGTGCGAGTACATAAAATGCAATCTTCCGGTTTAGCCTAAAGCTTCGACTCTAAGCGGTTTATCTTCTTGAAACTACACGCGTTCATTAAGCAGCTACGCGGCAAAGAACGTATACTTCCGCCTATCGGATACGGTCGTGGTATTAGCGGCCCACAAGCCCACTTGAGCTTCCCCTGGTTACCGCACCTAATACACTACGGATTTACGCATTTTAGCCTCCGACGGTCCATCTCGGCAAAACATGGATTATACCGGTGTGCTTTCTTCCGTCTAGAATAATAACTAGAGGAACTTATCGCCGGCGATGTGGCTAACCGAAGAATATTTCACTACTCCCTACCGTGCCCTCGTAGGTATACACATTCCATCACAGCATGCGGTAGACTAATCCAACTCAATCCTCTTTGGCCGAACCACACATCTTAACCTTATTAGGTGCCGGATCAGGGCTACTAAGCCGGCTCGCACTGGATATACCAGAGTCGTCCCGTTAAATTTACAGACCCTAAAACCCTAAAAATCACATGATCTTCGGCTGTAGTCTGTCACCGGGGATCATGTGCGGTGATGTCCGTTTCGTCGACGTCTACGAATGCACATAATCCCCGCTACTCACCGCGGGTATTATGCGATTCGCAAAGCGTCAACAGCGCGTTTCAATAACGCCATAATTTTAGTGAATGCAGTGATGTTCGATGCCCCGTCATCGACCAGGTTAGAGCCTATAGATCAAAGAATCGCAGCTGGACTGGTGAGCCACGGAAAGAAGTCTATCCTGTTTCATCAGGAAACGTGTAGTCTTGTCTTGCGAAATATTAATTTGTGTTAGGCAAACTTCACCGTTAAACGCTAGAGGATGCTGCACGTACCTCGAGAACGGCTTCTCCGGTGATACCCGTAGAGCGAAGGCGTCGAATTAGTTCCAGCTGCTCCACCGTGAACAAACTCATCGAGGTCCGTTGCGCAATGGTGAAGCTGAAACAAAGACATAGGGTGATGACAACACGTCAACTCCGCGCCAAGCGTTACAACGCGCATTAGCTCCCAATAACAACAACATTACACGGTTGACATCCCTATATAACGTTGGGCAAACAGGGTTAAAAAGATGTTCTCCAATAGCGTTCGCAAGGAGCTTTCTGGCACACATTAGGACAAGATTGGACACTACACGGTTTTCAACAGACCACTTCAACGGACGGTCCAGGATTCAAGACTACTGTCGGACCCTCCGACGACTGCCGTTGACTACGCCAGGAGCTACTAGCGCAATGATAGCCCTAAGAGCACGCGATATGGCATAATATGGACGCCGCGCGATGGGATGGCAGGTGGATAATCTGCCGGCGGACTTGCATGTCGCTAAATGGACACAGCTTTCGCACGCGCAGTGCTTCACCTCAATTGCGGACCGCAACGCAATGCAATCGCTGGTCCGATGACCAACGCAGCCGTTGGTGAATGAGTGAATTAAAACGTTTGCGCATTCGAGCGAAGGCCCGTCGAAGCAGCCCGACGAATGTATAATCGTCGCCGTTATTACAAGTGCATGTGACTAGCGCAAATGATATGAAAATAGCGCTGGTATATGTATAGGTAACGAAGACTAAACGCAACCGTCGGGTGACTGTCTGAGAATAGCCCTCCATCTTCAAAGCATTGCCCGTTGCCAGTTGAAGATTCCCTGATAGTAGGCGCCAGGCTAACAAAGAGGTCGAAATCTGTGACGCTTGTACGTGCCTTCGTTCATCCATCTCAATCGACCGAGGATAAGTGCATACGAGCTTCGGAATGCTGAGGCTTTGTGACGATTATATTGGCCCAACGGTAGACCACAGTTTAGCTTGGAGAAGCTGGTTCGGGAGCGCAAAAAAGGTCACCGGTGGCTTGAATGTCGTGCTGAGCCAAAAGAAAATGTACTGACGTACTAGCTCTTCGTACGACGCCTCGCAAACTCATTCTTGTGTCGGATCTGCCTCAACGCTGCGCTACTTTTAGCGCTGGTCGCTTCCACTTTTAACTCAATAATTAGTTGCGCACTGTTCGCACAGTTCAGGTCGGGCCCTCCACAGTGGCGATGATTAAGGCGCGCGCTCGGCGTTACGCCGCATAATAAGCGCGACCAAGTGGTCCCTAAATAGGCATAAACGATCGGCCGCGCTCGTCGCAATGCGGCCACGCTTTGCGCGCAATGGCGATGATGCATCGCCGTGGTCTCTACGAACGCCAATTAGAGGGCCCGCCCCGAGTGCATGCTCAATTAGAGTAAGCGCAGCTAAGAGTGCACAAGGAGCGTACTTTTTATAACCCCACCGTGACTTCCTTGTGCGCTACTACGACTTCTCAGAAGTCGTGTAGCTATAGCGAGAATGCTTCGCAGAGAACATACAAAGGTCTATGATGCAGCGCGAGGGCACAGATTGCGGCCGGTGTAAGCGATTGGATCGCAAAGGATTAGTATTTGGATGGCAAGTAAAGAACAGAGCATTCGACAAATCGGATTTCGCACGGTTATCTTTGATGAAGATAGTGACAGAGGCCCCAGGAAGAAAAATCAGGTAGTCAGACATGCATGATGGAAGATTTTAAGGTCTTTAAAGCACACTCTATATAAAAATTCCGGACGGTCAATGGGCTGTTTAGGAGAGAAATAACGACATGCATCCTTAGGCTACCATCGTATGTGTTCCTGGCTGGTAGAAATTTTGCCGCAACTTTCCAATTTCAGGCTTTTTTGTGAAGAAAATGGACTAGTTCTTTGCTGTCGAAAGTCGAAATGCGATAGTTGCGTGCCCCTTAATGACCTTCTACCAGTGGTTTTCGCGCCGCTGACCTTGTCACTTGTCCGCCGCTGTCCAGAGCGATACGCGCGAGGTGCAGAGAAGTTCGCGCGAATAGATTTATAGGTTAACGTCTGCGCGCTGTCCATTCAGCTAAGCGCTTCGTGCACCCGCCCGACCGCTAGCGGTGATGTAACTCTTTGCTATGCGAAAAGTGGCCTTGAAAAAATGGAGCGCGTCTCGCGACGCTCCGCGTGTCGCTGCCCTTTTATGGCTCGCGGTCGGCCGGGAGCAATGATTAGCGACCACCTCTAACGGGCGTCCGAAATTCTGGGCTGCCGGGAAAAAGGTCGCCTTTGATATAAAATTAGCGCGAGAAGGTTGAAGGCGATCTGGGAAGAAAAAATCCATTGGAGAATGAAACTTGAACACACCTTAAATGATTCAGCAATTACCATCTTGGTTTTCAGTGAAAGGTAGCTAGCAATAAATCAGACAAAAGAGTGACAAAATTGGTCCTTCACGCTTATTAGTAAAAACGCTTGAGCCGGGTATACACCTCGTGGTTGACTATGCCATGTGAGAATAGATAATGAAGAGGATTATCTGCCCAGTGGGACCGCAGTTCAATGTACAAGCCACGCAAAAAGAGTAAAATGAGCGAGCGCAAATGTTTCATTGGTAACCGTGGTCGAGTGGCATCAATGATTAGCTATGCGTTCGAGGAAAGTCTCAGGTACGCGGGCGTATAGATGCTTGGGCAAAGGAAGGATTACGGCCATAGCTGTAGGGAACATCACTCAGGTAAAAGCTTTCTTAGCCGTGAGGTATCCGATTCGGACGAGGTCGCGGGCGAAAGATAGCGACAATAGACTCCTAAAAGCATTGATTCCAAGCCTACTTACCGCAAAACAAGACAAGAACTCTTCGGGTCCCACCAACTTAGCTATGCATATGGCTAAATACTCCGCAATTTCGTGCAGATTTCACATGCCACACCACGAATGTGCATAACAATCGCACGCGCCCAGCGGGTGGCACCAATTTCGCAGTGCCGCTAGCAAACCGTCCTGCAATTGAGGCGCGTCAGCGGCTTGCAGCGAATGCCCCGCCTTCTCGGGGGACGCCGAGAGACGTCGAGAAGGGCGTGCTTTTTCCGCACAGCAGGCCGCCGGCTTGCAACACTGACCAGCGCGGCGCTACGAAATGAATAGCGTCGACGCACTTCTCGACGCGCGGAGGCGATTAGCTGCCCCTTTATGTGGCATTAATCGCACGGAATGAGCCGCATGAGGCATGAGATGTCGCGGCTGTCAGCATGGCTCAGCCGGCTAACCTAAGGCGTGCTCATTCCTCGCATAGCCCAGCAGGGGCGGTACCACCGATGCGGAACTCTTCGAAATTAACTCCTCCTCTTATGCTCTCGGATGTCTTTCATCACGATAGACCGGCAAAGCAAGTGTTCGGCTGAACTCCGGCCGATGCTGAAGTCGAGCAGGTGCACTTAAACTACAAGTACGCCTGGAGGCCATACAGCGCCCAGCGACTAATTATTTCTTGTGAAACTCCGGCCCTGGGAGCTTACACGCTTTCGACAGGCTCCCTTCTAGCGCTAGAAATCGACCGTTAGTCAACTAATCATTAGTCATACTGCGAAGAAACCAACTGAAATATAGTTACCTAACTGGGTTGTTTGCCGTGGCACATGACGAAAATGCTTGATGAAAGTCAGCTGAAAGAAGAGCCAAATCTTCTTCGCGCTGACTAGGACTATAGCTGGATCCGACACCTACGATGCGATCTATATTCTATGAAAGGAACATCCAAGGGTTCGTCGACGACGTTCGGACCTGCTAAGCAAGCCAAAACGCCAAAACAACCGAAACTTGCTTACCGTATCAACCCAAAGATGGTCCACAAACGTGCTCTTACAAGCTCTGTCTATGCCGTAAAGCGGTTTAAGGACGCAAAACCTATGGCCTAAAATAAAGCTCTGAAACCTACTTATTACGACAGATCATGCGCATCCAGAACGGTGACCCGGACGCAAGTCAAGTGCCTAAAGATTCGCTTCTCCTGCTTTCGCGTATGCCTTTTCTAAGCCGCTTCTCCTTATGCAAGCTTGGCTACAGACCGTGGAGTCCGACACAGCCACTAGGGCGATCATTGATATCCCATGCACTTTCGCACGTCAAGGCATTCCTCGAACCAACATGTAGACATTTGCGCAAGACGTGCACCAGTGCAGCAGCCTGCGTACGTCGGTATGACCGACGTTTGGCCTGAAGGGCATGGTTTGGAACTGATCCTTAAACTCTTCGTTAGTTTGACGTTTGCTACCGGTGCAATTAGGACGGAGAATCACTACGGCATTGCATATTCAGTGTGCATTGTGCAGCGAATATGCATGCCTGCTTAGCTCGAGGGTAGAAACACTTGAGGTACCTATGCGACACGAGGGACATACTAGTAAAACTCGGTTCTGATGCCGTAATGAAAGGGCAAGCCAATAAATCTAATTCGATCTGACCCAATTTTTTCAGTCCTGGGACTGCAGCTGATTATGCAAATCATCTAGCTGCTTTTGCGTAGACAGTCCAGATCCCAGTTATGGGGTCATACCCCGGGAATAGACCCTTTTAAGGGAAAGGGCAAGTCCACGAGGTCGCGTCGGCTTTACCCGAGCTCTACGCAAGTAACTGCACATTGATGCTTGAAGTGGTACCACTAGGAGTCGTACCGTAGGAGGTTCCCTTTGTTTGCGCTATCCAAGCTTGTACCGCAAAGGGCGGGAAGGCGAGACGCAAGAAAACAGTGTCTTTCAGAGATCATCCGCGCTCTTGTTTTCCATTAATACCTACTTGGAAGAGGCCATAGCGGGTAGGGCACGCTAGAGCATGATCTCGCACTGAAAGCCGGGATTCTCCAAATGCGGCTTAGACGCGCATCTTCGCGAGGGTCTTAAGGAACGTCGTTACTTACGAATGAAACCGACCTACGGTAGCGCAGGTGCGAAGGGGATTCCCAAACAGGTTTGCGAAAGAATATTAGTCAGACTTTACACCGACCGTCTGGAACAAAAACGGACCCTGCGAGTGCGGTAATACCTCGCTTCGGCTTGGCAATAGTGCCACGACTATACAAGGCGATGCTTCACTGAGGATTATCGCCCTCGACGTCACTACAAATCCGCATGACTAGCGATTTCATAGACGCTGCAAGACTATAACCCCCTAGCAAAGATCTCTGGATAAGGTCAGCTGCCCCTACGCCGCGGAGCATCTCGTGTAGGGGCTCAGTTCGCATGAACTTGGGGCTCGTGGTCAAGCACTGTCCAAGGTGGGAAAGCGGTTGGAAAGTGTGCTCTCAAGCCTTGCTAGGCGGATGCATTATCCGGGCAACGTCCACGCTCTGCCGGCCGGTGCGCAACGTGCCGCACTCGGACAGGGTGGAACGACGGTAGAGAACGATCGACCCACAAGGTGCTAACCCACGAGGAAGAGGTGAAAGAAAAGCCGCTTTGGATGACTGTCATGGTCGCGTCCCTGGGACGGACACTATGCGCTTAATTGCGTGTTAACGATGTTCGGTAAGCGACGAACTACGACAACCACGTTCCAAAGTGATGCGCGTCTTATCACAACGAGACAGTAATCGTTAGCATCACAGACAGACTGCATCAGGTCACGTTGCGCCTGATTATAGCGTGAGGGCACAGGCACGCATCACGGAAATGATGAATGCTTCCAGCACTGTTACACAACGCGCTCACGAGTTATACGATCCGCCTTTTGTCTTTCGATCATCGCGAAACACATAGTGAAACAAAGGGAAGCAAGCGCCAGGTTGGTGGCCGGAACACGCGGCCCGCTGCGAGCTCATCCCACCTTTTTCCCGGGTGGTTCCTTTCGGTCACGGCTGCCCTCGGGCCACTATTTCTTGAGTTCGGCTCCCACGTGACCACCGGGGACGGGCAGACGGTGCGGGACGGGGTGTAAGACACCGCCGCATAAGAGTGCAGTAATGATGACCATGCGGGTCGGAGATTTATGACCCTACCGGAGTCTACGTAGTCGTGATCAGTTCACATACCTCTCCGGTAAAGTTCGATGAATCGAACGTAAGAAACGTGACTAAACGAAGGCGGAAGGGAAGAGCGTCTTGAAATCACGAAGGTCAGAAAAAGCGCCTGATGCCTAAGGCATGGGATACGCAAGGAGGTGCCCAAGGTAGCGGATTCCCGTTCGCAACTTCGGGTCTGACAAGGTATTGGTTGCGCAAAGAGGTCGGCACCGAACTTCAGTTTAGGGAGGATGGGAACGGTCTCGAAGACCTCCGAGATTCGGTCGAACATGATGTCTCGCAAAGCTTACCAGTAGATTATACACAATTCTTGTTCTACGCTTGAGGTGAAGGCGCCGCGTCTTTGTAACGCGAGGACTCTTAAATCAGCAGTTAGCTGCAAACTCGCAAGGGACTACGTTAGTCGGACACCCACGTTATACGCGGAAAAAAGCATCACTTTTGATGCGATGCCAGCGTTAAGCAGGGAGACTTCAGGGGGCGACTCTTATAACATGCCCAAGGTCTCAGCTCGTTAATGCCCGAAAATGTTGCAACTTCCCGTGCAAAGTCAGCAACAATGCGCCGCGCAAGTGCAAACAAAGAGGGGTCATAAGCGGTGAGGCGGCGCCCGTGAAGGTGAGCACGAGACAATTCACACCCTGCGCGTGTTCTTAACAATGCGGAAGACCTTGGAGGCGCTTGCTGCCGCTGCTGTTGCGAGAATAGACACTTGGCCGCGGGCCAGCGGGCCGAAAAATGTGGCGAATGGGGAACCCAAACGTGCGAAGTGGCAGTTGTTTGATCGCTGAACCACAATGCGCCGACAGCGCATTGTGTGTGCGAGTGTAAACACGGCGCGTCATTTGTCTTCCGGCCGTAGTGGAAACGCGTAAAATTCTAATGCATGGTTAATGTTCACGGCGGGCAATCATCGGACCGCCGCCGCCATCGCCACCGGCTTGCAGTTTACTCGCCGGCGAATTCGACAGACACGAACGGGAACGCGAGAATAACAATAATTTCGGGTACGCAAATTCACGTCGGCTTCGGCGCGAGGTCCGATCAACGGGATTAGTGAGGGAGGCCCGTGTGTTTCACAAACACTCTGCAAAACACTGCGTGCGATATGAAACGCGTGACTTTGAATAAGTGTCGGGAACTGGCTGAAGTGATTTGGTTATGCGGCGCTAAATATGTTAGTGATTAGAAAAATGGGCTAATATGGTCTCATGTAGGTCGTTAGGGGACGAGACGATAATAGTGAATTGCAAGCCTATTCGCACAGCTTTAATTGGCGGCACGCAATCCTTGAACTATGGGACTGGATGGAGTGAAAATAGTGGCATAATTAATTGGACACCGCGTGATTCAAGCATACGACGCGAGAAAGTAGACGCCGGTTTGATCAACGTAAACGCTCGAACAGTCGTAAGTTGGAAACAATCTGAAAATCATATCCTTCGCATGCATTGACTGGCTTTCGATAGAGCGCGTTCATATTTGCTTTTTCTTCGCCAAAACGAAGTCTTCGACCACTTGGCCCACGGTTAAGCACGTTTGTGTCGTCGCCATCAGAAAAGCATAATGCGCTCTGAGCGTGTTTGAGCATCTTCATGACGACTAAAGCAAGTGACACTGGAGTATAAAGCCCTAAATCAATCTAGGACTCAGACAGAAGGTAACGATTTTAGAGATTGCGGAGACCCCCCCCCATCCCGTGCCGTGGGCCCTGCGGAACAGCATACAACAGGAGCACTCTATAGCGCCGCATCGTGGACCGTGCTGTGATGATTCACTCCGTGCCATGCCAGGATCGCGGCAAAACAGCGCGGCACGGCGGCGAAACGATGACACCGGATGAACACTTGAAACTCTCATTATCGTACAGCATGGCGCAAGTTCTATCAGATTCATGCAGCGATCCCTCGCATGCCCCATTCCTGTCCGTTGCTTAGTGCTACTTATGCGCATAAACAGCATTGTCACCGCGTGCCCGGGCACGGGATCTCCGGTAATCATGCGGTTAATGTTACCCAAGCAGGAGAATAGCGGCCAACAACCGCGCTTACTTATGCGGTTCTCCGACAAAGCGGCACCTGACCGCTTTCGCAGTCTCGATTGCATGGTATAATATGTGCCCTGTTAGTAAACACGCTGCGAAAGCTAATTAGTAATTACTATTGCGATATGTGCGGATATCGTCCGAGATTTCCATGTAAATATCGCATAGGAAACCTACCGTAACCCTTGGAATAAGCGTGGGTTTAATCTGTTTGCCGCATATTTGTGCTCGTATAGCTATTTCGCTTATAACTACAACCTGTTCTGGGAAATAGCACGCATAATATTTACCGCGGTTGCTAGGAGACCCCGTTCTTTAGTTTCCCACGTCGTTAGCTATGCGAACCGCATAGGCGAACGCATTGTGACATTCACTGCTCACAAGCGAGTTTTACTGGTCTGGCTATATGAAACGTTGCCTGCGTTGTGCTTACCTATCCCGACACACCTAGAACTGAATGGCAATGGCGCATCCTGCCCGCCTTGTATGGTGCATGGGTAAGGGGGTATCCCTTACCTTCTTGTTCGGCGTTGGCCTGTGGCTGTCACCGAAATTATTGCTCATTTTATTAGTTTCTTTTAAGTTTTCGTTAATTAAGCTGCCTTGGTCCCCTATTTGGCATTTTTCTAAATGGAGCATTTTACCCTTTTATTCGCTTTAAAACGTTTTTCATCGTTTTCATAAATACCTTAACAAGGTGAAATTGTGAAGACGTAAATTAGCCTTCCCCCGTCCTTATCCCCCAGGGCTTTTGACGCACGAGGATGAGGCCGCCCCGGCGCCTTCTGCCAGGATACGCCACTCTTGAATAGGTATACTGACTAGCTCTCTATACGTCCCCACACCATACGCTACGGCTTACGAAGGTCTTTGGTATACGGTCCGTTCGTGAGCCTGCTTGACAACCTCGATAAGCCTTTTTGCAGTGCGCCCGCCATTCGCACGTCCAGAATACCTATTAAGCCTCCTTAATACCAACGTTTCCCTCTACCATAAGACTCTCTGGTTTATAGCCATCCTCCACGCGTTGTTCGACATTCGAGAATACATTAGCGTCCGTGCGAGCGTGCTGCTCGCTAGCCAAGACGTAGCCATCTCTGGTCTCGTGCCGGAGCATGAACCGCGCTCGTTTTTCACTGTAGCAGCCGACGCGGCGGCGACAAATTGACCGACAAAATGGTGCTTTGTTACGCTTGAAAGCGGGAGGTCTACAGTAGACTGACAGCAGCTGACACGGGAATACTGCTTTGTGCATGTGTGCGCGGGTAGCGCAGACTGCACGTTAACAAACTTTTTTGACAAAACAATAAGTTCTCATAACGAGTGCCGAAAACTAGTTTCTGGTTTATGCCTGCACCACGGGGACATAGCGCCTCGAGTGAACAGTGACGAAACTAGCACTAGCCGTTCCAGTACACTGGAACGGCTAATCTGATTACCAAGGACGCACCTCAATTCAAATTTTAGGTAGCTTTCGGTTCAGGTTTCGGGCACAGAGAAGCGTTCAGGTCTTAGTTTTTGTGCCAAAAGAAGTTTTTTTTCAGGTTTTTGTTTTTGGCCGGCCGTCAGAAGCTTCCGGAGAGAGAATTTATTGATGGCAGATTATGAGCGTATTTTTCAAAGAACAATTTGGTCTCGCTTCTCACTTGCGGCAGACATTATATAGCACTAGCGGTGTCGGCCGCGCTTCAGGCGGCCGACACCGCTAGCTTAGATGTTTGTTAGGGAACATGATGTACAATGTTTTCTTCCCAAACCATCGCACCGCATGCAGCAATAACATGCGCATAACACTATTGCAATTTATTTCGACGGACAAGATCACTTGCAAATTACATCTCGGAGGAGCGGGGCTGATCCCTTTTTGATGAACCTGAGAGGGCTCCCCACTAAGGGCTTTCTTTTGAGCTATGACTCGATCGATCTAGCAATATTTTCGAACCAGTTTGGGGGGGGGGGGGGTTGACCCGTTTTAAGGGGTCAAAAGGGGCTCCAAATTTTTTCAACCATTGAGTCATGATGAGCACGTTAAGGGCTTTCGTTTGAGCTACGATTCGATGTTCTAGCAAGCCTTTTGAAAAGCCCATTTTGAGGGTCTGACCCCAAGGGGGGGGGGGTAAAAGGGAGTCTTAGCCAACAAATATAAAATCGTTTTACAGTTTTTTCGCGCTCTCGATGATACCTAGTAGAGATCGGCACCCGTACCAAGGTACGGGCCGTACCCGTACCCGTATTTTACGGGTACGGGGTTTGGCACGGGGTACCCCCCAACACGGCCCCCGTACCCGTACCCGTGTTTTTTGGCATTTTTTTTGCCCGCCGCTAGGCGAATTTTTAGCAAATTTTCACCAAATTCGTAAAAATTTTGACCAAAATTTCGTTGGTGTCGCCTGCGGCGGGCCTAAATCAATTTATTGCTCTATGGGATGACATTCAAACCACTCTATATCGAAGATTATACGCCCGCCAGTCCATTTTGGCCTGATTTTGGGCAAAAAATCGAATTTTACCACGAGTACGGGTTTGGTAC